>JAGMWU010000213.1:0-31314 GCA_018697195.1 Certhia americana | reverse complement strand
AAATGGATCGTGTTTGAGTGGGGTTGGTATCAAATGGATCCTGTTTGTGCTGGGATTGGCACCCAACGGATCACGTTTGAGTGGGACTTGTGATGAATGGATGCTTTTGAATGGGGTTGACACCCAACAAATTGAGTGGGGTTGGCAATGAATGGGTAAAGTTTGGGTGGGATTGGCAATGAATGGATCATCTCTGGGTGGGGTTGGGAACCAATGGATCGTGTCTGAGTGGGGTTGGCACCCAACAGCTCATGTCTGAGTAGGGCTGGCAATTAATGGATCGTGTTTGAATGGTGTTTGGAACCAATGGATCGTGTTTGGGTGGGGTTGGCACCCAACAGGTTGTGTTTGGGTGGGGTTAGTACCAAATGTGCCACATTTGAGATGCCGTTGGCATCCAATGTGTTGTGTTTGAGTGGGGTAGCCACTCGGTGGGCTGTGTTTGAGTGAGGCTGGCACCCAATGGCCCGTGTTTGAGTAGGATTGGTATCTGGTGGATCCTGTTTGTGGTGCTGTTGGCACTCGGTGATCTGGGCTTGTGACGGGGCTGACACCCAATGCCTTGAGTGGCGTTGGCACCCACGGAGCTGTCGGTGCCCGGTGCCCCCCACGCTCGGTGTCCCCACCGTGGCTGCTCACCTTGGGTCGGCGGGCGGTGCTCTGGAGGGCAGCGGGAGCGGAAGCAGAGAGGACAGACAGTCACACAGGGACAGAGGAGCAGAGAACAGCCGGCGGCGGCCGGAGTGGCAGAGCAGGAGGGAAAGGAGACAAAAGACAGCATGGCATCGTTAGTGTGCCCGGCATCGTTAGTGTGCCCAGTGGAACCGGGTGTGTGCGGCGGCAGCAGTGTGGGGGCTCAATAACCCACTCCAAGGGCTGCTCTGGGTGGGACCCACAGGCAGAGAGCTCATGGGACCCACCAGCACAGTTCCCATGGGATCCCCTGGCACAGTTCCCATGGGATCCCCTGGCACAGCTCCCATGGGACCCCCTGGCACAGTTCCCATGGGATCCCTGGTACAGCTCCCATGGGATCCCTGGCACAGCTCCCATGGGATCCCCTGGTTTAGCTCCCATGGGATCCCCTGACACAGTTCCCATGGGATCCCCTGGCACAGTTCCCATGGGATCCCCTGGCACAGCTCCCATGGGATCCCCTGGCACAGCTCCCATGGGATCCCCTGGTATAGCTCCCATGGGATCCCTGGCACAGCCCCCATGGGATCCCTGGCACAGCTCCCATGGGACAGTTCCCATGGGAGCAGAACCAGCACAGCCCTTGGTCACCCCCCAGCCCTGTCCCCACCCCTCCAGCCCAGTGTGGCGACAGAGCTGGGAACAGAGGGCACATCCTGAACCCCCATCCCGACCCCACAGATACCCCAGGGGAGATCCACCTTACATTTCCAAGGAATTTTGGTCTGCAGAGGCAAAGCCTGGTTCAGGTTGGCTGGGCATTCCAGGCTCCATGGGCCTGGGGGGATTTGACCTCCCACACCTTTCCCAGAGCCCCCCGGAGCAGGAGGTGAAAAGGATTTAATCTTAAACCTGAGTTTTCTCCTCTCCTCATCCCTCTGCTTTTCCAAAGGGCCCAGAACACCCTGGACCAGCTGCCCCGGAGCCCTCAGGCTCTGCTTTGTTTAACCAAACATTCCAGGGACACATCCCACATTCCCAACTTCTCCTTTCATGGCTGGAATTAAATCAACCATGATTCTGGGGCAGGACCCCCCACACACACACACACCTCCATGCACATGCAGCAGCTCCCAGCAGCTCAGGGAGGGGAGGCCACAGGGCCCAGCCCAGAACAGAGACAAATATGAAATTATTTAGTATTTTTCCCCTTAAAAACAATCCCTAATGAATGGAAAAGGAGTGACCAGGCGGCTCCTGGGAGGCAGCAGCCCCCGGCATGGGCATTGGGAACATCTGTCCAGCTGCAGCCTTGGAGCACTTCCACGCTCTCCCTCATTTCTGATTCCATGACCTAATCCCAGCTGGGAATAAGCAGGAGCAGAACAGATGGATAATGGCACTGCCACATGATCCCACGTCCAGGATGGGGACATGAGGCACACAGAGCCCACCAGGGACCAGCAGCTCCAGCTGATTTCCGACACGGCTGTGTTCCCTCCTGAGGGCTCGGGAAACTTCGGAGCTCTATTTCCCTGTTTTCAATATAAACCTGGATGTGCTTGCACTTCCAAACTTCCCATCACCTCCAGCATTGCTTCAGCTGTATCCTGCTCTGCTCACTTCCAGCCTTTTCCCAAAGGCTGCATTCCATGTCAATCCCGAGGGAAGACATTCCCATCTTCCACAACATCTTCTGCGCGACTAAATTTGTCAGGAATATGGAATGACAGCAGCAAAAGTTCCAGACCCTCAGGATGCCCTTCAGGGGCTCTCCAGCATCTTCCCAAAGTCCAACTAAGCAACAGAAAGCTGGGAAATACTTGGAAAATGTCTTCTTCAGGAATTCCACAGATGGAGATGTTTCCAATCCCTGCCACACACGTGGGGGGACTCAGGGCTGGGGGGTCCCACACTGACCACCAAGTCCTTGGACATGGGGAAACGTCACCTGAGATGACTGAGTCCTGTCCTGGGGGACACCAAAGCCTTCCCTGGGGGACACTGAGCCTTTTCCTGGATAAAGGACAGTGATCCCTGTGCCAGGGGACATCAAGCCATGTCCTGGGGGACACTGAGCCTTGTCCTGGCCACAGAGTGGGAGACACCAACTCAAACCCCGACTCAAACCACACCAAACCCTAAAAACAGGGAGAAGCCTCCTGGTAACCAGCCCTAAAGCCGTGTGGAATGACAGGGAATAATCCTGCTTTGTGCATCCTTCGGAGTTTTGGTCCCCTCCACGTGATGCCACTGAAAATTGAGCTCCAAGACCCCCTGGGATCCATGGCAAAGGGATGCTCTGGGATGCTTCAGCTGCTCTCTCCATCAGGAATGGGGGATGGCCAGGCTCCCCTCCGTGTTGGCACCTTCTGTCCATCCATCTGTCCCCAGCTGGTCATCCCTGGGCTCTGGAAAAGCCGGTGACCAGGATGGGACATGGATTTTCCGGTGTCCAGCATCACACCAGCACTGGGAATAGAGGTTCCAACCCCACCTGGGCCCTCCTGGATCCGGGATGCTCCAACCCCCCTTTGCTGGGATGGATGTTCCATTGGAGGTTCCGGGCTCTGCTGTGTAATGCTGCTGCATCAATATTTGATGGAATTACAAAACCTCTGCTCCCAAGGGAGCGTTGGGGGCTCCGATCTGGCGCACTCTGAGATGAACTCAGCTTCTGGCAGCAGGAAGTCTGGAAAAATCCTCCCGGATACCAAGGACTGACTGTGGTGGGGTCGCACAGGTCCCTCCTGCTTTGGTTCTGCTCCAGGTGTGGGAATCCCAATCCAGCCAGGAGCAGCGAGTGTTGGATGGATGGGCAGGAATGTGTGAATGTCACCTTCCAGTGGGCAGGACAGGGGAGGCGTCACTGGAGCCTTCTCCTGGATTAAGTTTTAAGGCTTCAAATCTGAACTTCACAGACTGTGGCTGCTGCAGTGGAGGATTCCCAGATTTTCCAGTGACCCACTGCTGGTCCATGCTGATGCCATCCCACTCAATTCCTGGGAATTTGGCCCCTCGGAGGCACCTCCCTTCTGCTGGAGCTGAGTCTCAACCCCTCAGGGTGTGGTTCCCTGGGATACTGCTGGGAATTCTGCATTTTAAACAACCAGCACCACCCAGCAGGTGCCTGGTCTCACAGGTATGATTCCATGGGCAAGGAGAGGAGCAACGGGAAAAGCAGGATGGAATCCAGTCGTGGGGCTGAGCACCAGCAGCCCCCAATCCCTGCTCCAACAGGGCAGAGGGAAAGCAGCACCCGTGAAACTTTCCATGGGGAAGAGGATTAACAGGGACACGTGATGAGGAGCGTTGGTGTCTGAGCTCGGGGAGGTGCAGGTGTAAATCAGGAGCATTTACTGCCAGGTCGGCCTGGCTCGGATCTATTCCCTGCCATCAGCCAGAAATTCCCAGGATTTCTCTTTAAGCTGAGCAGTGACATCGTGGTTACACTAAAAATAAACATATAGGCCAGTGCCCGCGCTGTCACCTGCGGGAATGGCAGCCTGGCAGGGACCCGGGCACCGCCGGCCTCTGGGAATGCCAAAGGCTGAACCCAACAGCGTGGCAGGCAGGAAAACCGGGATTATGGACACACAGCTTCCCCAGGATGGGCACCGGTGGCACTGGAAGCAGGGATGGCACCAGCAGCAGGAACAGCACTGACACTCTCAGGCTGTGGGGATGGCACCAGCCATGGGGACAGGGACAGGGACAGCAGCAGGGATGGCACTGACACCCCTGGAGTAGGGATGGCACCAGCAGTGGGGACAACACAGGCAGCAGGGACAGCACTGACACCCCCAGGCAGAGGGGATGGCATCGGCAGCGGGGACAGGGATGGCATCAGCGTCCCCCAGAGCAGGGATGGCACCGGCAGCGGGGACAGGGATGGCACCGGCAGCGGGGACAGGGCCCCGGCAGAGCCGCAGAGCCGCTGCATTGGCCGGGTGACACGGAGAGGGGACACTGGGAGCTCGGAAGGCAAAGCCAGCCATGAACCGATGCTCACCCACCGCCCCCCTCCTCCCCGAGCCCGTCACGCTCCCAGCTACAGCCCGGCAGCATCAACACGGGGAAAACGGGGAAAAAACAGCGAGGAGGCGGCTGGGAAGCGGGGATGCGATGCCGGGGGATGAGGACGCGGACCGTACCTTGCGAGTGGCCGGGGCCTGCCTCATCGTCGCGCAGGGACGGCCGGAGCGGGAGGAGACGGAGCAGCGGGTCAGTCAGCACGGCCGGACACGGCAAATGGCCGCGGCCACCGCCGGCCGCTCGCCAGGTCCTGCCCGGGGGCTCGGCGGGGGCTCAGGGGGTCCAGGACAGCCCCCCCGGCCGCGGCCGCTCGTCCCCGCTCCGCCGGTGGCTCCAACCACCGCCCCGGCGGCTCATGACATCACCGCGGAGGGGCCGCACCGCCGGGCGCTGCACCGAGCCCGGGCGGTGTGCGGATGAGGATGGGGATGAGGATGGTGCGGATGTGATGCTGCGCTCGGGGAGGGGATCGGCGGGGAGGAGGGGGGGTTCTCAGCGGCTCAGAGCCCCCCCGGGACGGCCCCCGGGTGCGATCGCGATGGTCCCCGCTGCAGGCGGCTCCGTGGCTGCGCTCGGTGCCCCGCAGCCAAACCCGCCCCGCAGCGGCGGCTGCGAGCGCCGGGTGAATCCCCCGGGAGCGGACAGACGGAGGGAACGGAGCCCGGATGGACAGATGGACGGCGCCGAGCACGGAGGGCCGGACAGACAGACAGGGGGTCCATCCTGCCGCGCTGCCATCCAGCTCCAGCTCCGCACCTCCGGGCGGATTGCCGGGAGCTCGGGGCAGCCCTGCACGGCTGAGGGTGCGGAGAGACGCCCCCGAGCCTCGGAGAGCCCCTGCTCCAAAATCCCTGCCCTAAAAATGCCCCTGCGCAGCGCACTCAGGGTGGTGCTCAGCACCTTGCTGCCCTGCCAGGTCCATTCCCGCAATTCCTGCCCGGCATTCCCGTTGTCCCTGCGCAAGAACTCTGCTGGGAACACACAGGATGTCACCAAGCATCATCTCCAAACTCTCCAGGAATCCCTGTGGTGCCCCACGGCGTGCTGGAGAACAAGACAGCAGCTCCCTTCCCATGCACGAATCTTAAATCCCATCTATTATATTGTATTATGTAACCTGAACACAGACCTCAATCTGGCTCCCATTCCAACTGCGTTATTTTCCAAAATTCCCACACTAGGAGGGGAGAGGAGCTCCCCTCAGGGTGCCCCGGGCTCACCTGCACACCCAACCCTCCACACACAAAAGGAATTTTACCTCCAATATTTCCAGACCCTCAGCACAATCCTGCCAATCTCCTGGAAAAAGCCTTTAAAGGCCTCTTTTTCCCAAGGGTTGACATTCCCTGGAAGCAGCCCCCCCAAGGTTATCAGGCTGGGGACATCCTGAGTACAACTGATCTGTGCTGGGATCTGATTCCTGAAAAAACCCTGTATCAGGAAATCCAGCAGCTGTGGGGGAAGTGTCCAAGGCCAGGCTGGATGGAGTTTGGAACAACCTGGGATAGTGGGAGGTGTCCTTGCCCATGGCAAGGGATGGAACTGGATGGGCTATAAGGTCACTTCCAATCCATTCCATAATTCTGGAGTCCCTCTGATCTGGAGTCAGGATTGCTGGGAATGTTCCCCTGGAGAAGGGAAAATTACAGGGAATGCTGAGTGCCTGAAGGGGCTCCAGGAGAGCTGGAATTTGGGACAAGGGCTGGAGGCACAGGAGCCAGGGAATGGCTTCCACTGGGAAAGGGGAGCTTGGGAATTGGGAATTGTTGTCTGGGAGGGTGGGGAGGGGCTGGTCTGGAATTCCCAGATTTGCTGTGGCTGCCCCTGGATCCCTGGGAATGTCCAAGGTTGGGTTGGACACTGCAGCTTGGAGCACCCTGGGATGGTGGGAGGTGTCCATGGATGGGCTTTAAGGTCTCTTCTAACACAACCCATTCCATGATCCATTCCCCCACAGCTCCCTCTGGCTGCTGGCAGGTCCTGGGGGCAGGGGAGCATTCCCAAGGGACATTTTTGGGAGCTGGAATTGCATCTCTTAACGAGGAAGCCCCAAACTCCATCAGCCCGAGCACCACAAACCCCTTCAGGACCCAGAGCTGACACAGACCCAGCTTTTGGCATCATCCAAATCCATTCCAAAGCTCCAATACAATCTGCCTCCCATTCCCTCCAGCCTTTGCCCAATCCACCAGGAAAAGGAACCCCTCATGAGGCATTTCCAGATGAAATCATCCTGGATCCGTGGCTTTAAGCCCCTGAATGATCCGAGTGCTGTGTCCATCTCTGGAGGAGCCACGTGCAGGCTCACAGGGATTTAAGTTTAAGATAATTATGGGTATTAGAGCTGCTCTAATGAACCAGCTCCTCTCCTCACACACAGCTCTGTTCCCTAAATCCAGAATATATCAACTCTTCCCACACGAAGATCCAATAAATGCAGCAGCAGGGAGGAAATGCAATTTCACCCTGGGAAAATGGTGTCGGGTACTTTGGGCTGCCCCTGAAACTCCTCAGGGATGGGTAAGGGAGGTTTGCTATCCTAAATCCATGAGAAGGAGCTTGTGGCACCACCATAGATGGGAGAATTTCTGGCTTTTGGGGGGATTGGAGAGGAGATGCCAGGATTAACTCCAGCTCTTTCTCATGGAGTCAGCACCAGATGCTGCTCAGCTCCTGGCCCCAGAGGGTCACACCAAAATAATCCCCACAGACTCCCTTGGGGACACAAAGAGCTGCCACAGGGGTGTCACCCGGCCCCAGGAACAGCAGTGCCTGGAAAATCAGCTCTGGGTTCATCCAGGCCCTGCCATGGGACATGGCTTGGGCAGCTGGGATGAGGTGGGGTTTTGGAGCTGATCGGATTATCCGTTCCTTTAAAGGATTAACGGGGCAAGGGGTGGCTCCTCTGCGTTCAACAGACCAGCTGGGACCTGCTCCAGGCTGGAACGGGCCATCTGCTCCTGCACCGGGACCGGGATAACACCGGGATAACAACCGGACACTGGCCTGGGTACTCCTGTATGGAGACCAGGATAACACCAGGATAACACCGGGATAACAACCGGACACTGGCCTGGGTACTCCTGTATGGAGACCGGGATAACACCGGGATAACACTGGGATAACACTGGGATAACACCCGGTCTCTGACCTGGGTACTCCTGCACGGAGACCGGGATAACACCGGGATAACACCGGGTAACACCGGGATAACACCGGGATAACAACCGGACACTGACCCAGCCACTGACTGGTCACCCCGGGATGGGATCAGAGCAGCTGCCCCACAGAGAGAGGAAGATCCAGCCCCAGGACACAGCTCGGGAATCCAGTCCTGCCTGGCACATGGAATACTGCTGGGAGGATGAAAGGAACAGGGATGTCACTGGAGGGGGACAAACCTGATCCATCCCAGGGAAAATCCCAGGGATCAAACCGGCTGCAGGGGACAGGTGACCTGAGAGGATTTAACAGCAGGGTCACAGCACCAGCACGTGCCACCTGTGGATGTGGCACTCAGGGACGTGGCTTTGGCAGTGCCAGAGAAAAATTGGACTCAGTGGTTTCAGACTGCTTTTCCAACCTAAATATTCCACAATTCCATGATCCCTGAGTGGGCTGGACCCCAGTAGCCCACCCTGACACTCCTGAGCAAGGCAGAGATTTTGCTGGAGCCTTTCCCTGCATCCCTGGGAGCCCCCTGCTCCCACCACAGCCCTGACACCTCCGTGTCTCTGGGAGGTGACATCTGTGACCCAGTGTCACCCAGCACTGCAGCGGGAGAAGGGCCTGGCCTGTCACCACCACACATTGTCATGGGGATGAAGACAACACAACCTGTTTCATCCCAAAAACGACCTGGCAAAGACCCTTTTCCTGCTCTTTAACCAGATTTCGGGGTCCTTCCCAGCCAGCCTGGCCCAGGACAGAAGCCAGCATCTCCTGAGGACAGCCTGGACCTCCTGCTCCAAGAACAGGGACACCCCGACACAGTGACACAGCCAAGGGACAGGACCCCCAGTGTCCTGTGGCCCCTGCTCCAAGCCTTGGGGACAGCCAGAATGGCCACACCATTCCCAAATCCATGGAAAACAGGGAAGGAGCACAGCAGGGGGGAAAGGCCCATCTGGCAGCAGCTCTGGACACGATTAAAGTCTATATTTGACACACAGGAGCTGCTGTAATCGCCGGAACAAGGATTTACCCACTAATTACTCTCATTATCCAGGCTCCCCCCCCCACCCAGATGGCACATCCCTGTGTGGGTCATTAATGGCTGAAAAGGTTAAATTGTGAGGGGACAGCAGGGCCTGGCACAGGGCTGTCCCTTAATGGGGATGTCCCTGTGTGAGGTGTGCCTCAGCAGCCAGGACAAGGACAGTGACACATCCAGATCCCCAGGACAGTGACAGTCACAGATCCAGATCCTCAGGAGAACGAGTGTCACTGCAATCCCCAGGACAGTGCCAGATCCCAAATTCTCAGGACAATGACTGTCACCCAACCACCAGGATCCTCAGGACAGTGACAAATCCATGATCCTCACGGCAGTGACAGATCCATGATTCCCGGGACAGTGTCTGTCACACCCCATGATCCTCACGACAATGACTGTCACACCCCCATGACTGCCAGGACAGTGACAGTCACAAATCCGCGATCCTCAGGGCAGTGACAGTCACAGCTCCAGATCCCCGGGGCAGTGACAGATCTGTGATCCTGGGGACAGTGACAGTCACACCCCCACGATCCTAATCCCAGCCACAGCTCCGAGCAGACAGCAGGGACACATCAGGGACACAGCGGGGACACGGAGCAGCTGCAGACCCACCAGAACAAGGACAGGAAAGGAAGAACCCAACATTCCAAAGAGGAATTTCATCCCAGCAGAGCCCCTTGGAGCTGGCAGGACCAGGATGAAGGATCACACAGACCCTGAAGCCTTGGAGACATGCAGAGACCTGGATCTGGGGGGGACACAAGGAGGGGACACTTGGGGACAGGTGCTCCCAGGCTGCCTGCACTGCTCAGGCTCTCAGCAAATTCCACATTGCTCCTCTCCTCTGGACTTCCCATGGACAAACAGAGCTCTTTGGACCATTTTTCTACCCAAAAATCAACACAGAAGCAGCTGGAAAGCATATCTGGACCAAAGAGTGCACAGGTACCAACTCCCTCCCCTCTCCCATGTCTCCAGTGCCCAATCTGGCTTTTCTCTTGGCAAAATTCCCAAGGGGGAAAAAAAAAATCCCCAGATTTCCTGCAGGGAATGATGATCTGGTGTCCCTGCCCATGGCAGGGGCGTGGAATGAGACAGGCTTAAATGTCCATCCCAATCCAAACCATTCCAGGATTTTTTGCCAAGATCTTTGGAGTTTCGGGTCATCCTTGCTCGAAAGATTTTTGGCTTCAATAATTGTTACAAACCAGGTGGGTTTGAGTGTCCCCAAGAGGAGCCAGAGCCCAGGGACAGGACAGCCCCGAGTCACCGGAGGGTTTAGGGTAAATAAAAATATCCGTGAGGGAACGGCCTCAGGTTGTGCCAGGGGAGATTCGGGTTGGACAACGGGAAAATTCCTTCACGTAAAGAGTTGGAAAACATTGGAAGAGGCTTCCCAGAGCAGGGGGACATTCCCCATTCCCAGGGGAATTTCCCAGCCCTGCAGAGGTGACGCTTGGGGGACACCGTTGAGCGCCGGGAGAACTCGCTGGCCTCCGAGAGTTTTTTCCCACCCAAACATTCCACGATTCCACGGTGATTGTGACCCCACCCACAGCCATGTCCCCTCCCTGGCTGGGAGCACATGCAGGGACGGCCATGCAGCGCTGGGATGGAGCAGGATGGGGACAGTGAGGATGGCGATGGCCCCGGCATGCGGGAGAGGGACAAACAGCACCTTTTTGGGCTTCGCTCCACGCTGCGTGAGGAGGGAACAGAAGGAATGTTAGACAGGCCTGGAAGCTCTCCTAGGAAACCCTCCAGGCTGCAGGAAAGGCAGGAGGGGAAATAGAATCAGGGAAATTTTAAGGAAATGAAGGAGAAAACAGCCCTGGAGTTACCCCTTCGCTCTGGATTCACCTCCTGCCCCGCCCCAGCACGGAGAATCTGGGGAGCCAGGAGGGGAATAAATCATTTCATGGTGCAAGGACAGGTTTGGAGGGCCAGGATCTCCCAGGATGCAGGAGGAAGAGGATGTGAGGACAAGGGGGAATGATTTCCCACTGTCAAAGGGCATGGAGGGATACTGGGAAAGATTTCCTCCCTGTGAGGGTGGTGAGGGGCTGGGATGGAATTCCCAGAGAAGTTGGGGCTGCCCCTGGATCCCTGCAAGTGTCCAATGGCAGGTTGGATGGAGCTTAGAGCCACCTGGGACAGTGGAAAATGTCCCTGGATGGGCTTTAAGGTCCCTTCCACCCCAAACCATTCCAGGATTCCATGACAAGCCAGCAGGAACGCAGCTGCACATGGAGCAGCATCTCCTGTCCTGACCCCTTCTCCACATCAGCAGCACAAAAAACTTCCAAGAACAATCCCCATTCCCTGATTTCAAGAACACTGAGGTTTTCCTAAATATTCTCTTTGTCTTCTAATGAATTCCAGGGTGGAATTAAACCAGGAGAAGCAGGCAGGGAGCACACGGAGCACAGGCTCCAGCAGTGCCAGGAGTTGATGGCTCACACCCCACACAGCAGGAAAAGCCAAAACCCTTCCCAAATCCCTCTAACACAGGGAATCCATTTCTATCCTCTCCTCTGGCTGGAGCTCACATTCCCCAGGATCTGAGCTCAGTGAACCCCCAGGTGCTGCTCCATCCCCATCCCAGCTGTTCCCACACCCAGCACCCAGCTCCGCAGCATTCCCACTCCAGGGAATTATCTGGGATGGCAGAGGAGGAGGCTGGGCTCCAATGTGCCCCAACCCAGCCCCACAGGTGCCACAGAAGCCCCTTGTTCCCATCATTTTTTTTTTCCCCACACTGCCCACATCCCAGTTGGGCCAGTTTATCCCCATGGAAAATCCAGTTTCTACCCCAAAAGAGCCGTGTCCCCAGGATCACCCAGTTCCATCTCTGGTCCCCAGGAGTGGTGGCCTGGGCAGTGCTGGGGGAACAGCTGGACTTGATGGCCTCAAGAGAGTTTTTTCCAGCCTCAGTATTCCATGATTCCTCACTACCCCACACCTGTATGACCATTCCCAAGGATGGGAACCCGCTCCAGATTCCCATTCCTTAGGAAATATCCCTCACATTTGGGTACAACACATCCCTATCCATGTCCCAGAAGCCACTGGAGCTCCTGGATGAAGACATTCAGAGGGGAGGGTCCTTAAGCTGTCCCTGGATCCCTGGAAGTGTCCAAGACCAGGTTGGAGGGGGCTTGGAGTACCCTGAGATAGTGGAAGATATCCTGGATTCCATGGCAGGGAGTGAGGGGCTTTGAGGGCCTTTCCAGGATTCCATGAGAGTCAGGGTTTGAAGGAAGCAGCCAGGGAATGCTGCTGAACTCAGATCAAAGCACGTGACACAGGACCTGCACTGGATAATCCCTCAGGAACCAAATGATTCCTGGCCAGTGGCTGAAAATGACATTTTTTACACCTTGTTCCCCATGGGTTTCAGGAGAAATTTGCTTTTCCATGCATTTCATCCCATGGAAGTGTGTCTGTGTGCTCTTCCCGAAGGGATGACAACCTCTCAGAGGTGACAAAGTGCTGGGGTCACTCACCAGTTTGCTGGCCTTGCTGGCATCGAGGGAATCTGTGGAGAGAGCAGAAACAGAGCTGTGAGCCTGAGGGACACCCCTGTCCCCATCCCTGTGTCCCTGCAGCCAGAGGGCACCCAGCAGGGGGACAGGAGAATTTTGGGAAGTGGGAGTGAAGCAGAGTCAGGGTCCCACAGGAATGGTGGCACAGTAGGGTGTGGGTTTGGGGGCACAGGGAATTCCTTATGGGAGCTGCTGGCTGAGGAAGGCAAACACTTGGATACACCTCGGAATTGGGGCAGTTCCACTGCTCTCCTTGGGCTGCATCCCTGGATTTCAGGGATTCCCTAGGTACTGGCACAGGCTGCTCAGGGAATGGCAGAGTCACCATCACTGGGGGGGGTTGAAACCCACGTGGTATGTGGCACTTGGGGACACAGAATCCTGGAATGGTTGGGGTGGGAAGGGACCTTAAATCCCATCAACTCCAACTCATCCTTTCCATTATCCCAGGCTGCTCCAGGGACACTTCCAAGAATCCAGAGGCAGCCACAATTTCTCTGGGCACCCTGTGCCAGGGCCTCTCCATGCTCACAGGGATGAATTCCTTCCCAATATCCCAGCCCAATCTCCCCCTTTTTCCAGTGGGAAGCCATTCCCTGTGTCCTGTCCCTCCTTGGCAGGTGTGCCTGGATTCCCACCCTCGCCCAGGTGTCCGGTGTCACCAGCAGCTCCCCCCCTCCACGTGTCCCCTCCTGTGCTGGATCTGTGGCAGAGCCATCCCTGCACTCCTCACTGCAGTGCTGCTGCAGCAGCTGCTGTTTCCATGGAAACCCTTGGCAGGCAGCCACATCCCAGCCCTGCATCCCTGGCAGCATCAGCCCACACCCCACCTGCAACCCGAGCTCCTCCTGCTCCGGGAGAGCGGGGCTGGGACCGGTTTGTCCCAACCCAGTGTCCATCGTGTCCAGGGAAGGAGCTGGGAAGGGGCTGGAGCTCCAGGAGCAGCTGAGGGAGCTGGGAAAGGGGCTCAGCCTGGAGAAAAGGGGGATCAGGGGGGATCACCAAGCTCTGCACAACCCCCTGAATTCTGGGAACCAGCTGGGAGTTGGGATCTGCTCCCAGGGAACAGGAACAGGAGGAAAAGGAATGGCCTCAATTCCTTCTTGGAAAATTCCTTCTTGGAAAGGGCTGCCCAGCCCTGGCAGGGGTGGAGTCCCCATCCCTGTGGATGTGACACTTGGGGACATGGGCACTGGTGGCCTGGGCAGTCCTGGGGAATTCCAGGGTGTCCGAGGGCTTTTCCAGCCTAAATGATCCCATGACTCTATATTCCACAATTCTACTCCGACTGCAGTATCCAAAGCAGAAAGCAAGGAAGGGTTTCCATCTTTCCCGACTAATTTTACCTCCTACTTCCTGGGAAAGGAGAAATCCCACCCCCAACCAACACCCACCACCCCCAGCCCACCCCGATGATCCGTTAATCCCGATCCTACAAAAGATCCCACACGGAGCTCCCGGCTTTGGCACAGGGAGCTGAGGGAGCAGCCAAGGCAGGAAGCTGGCAGAGCCCCTTCCGGCAGCTCCCGGGATTCCACGGCGTGTGGGGAAAACATTCCCGACAAAGCAGAGCTCAGAGGGAGGCAGGGAAGCCTGTCTGGGCCCGCAGCCAGGGCTGGGATGTGGGAAATGAGGAGGGAATGCTCAGAGGAGAACGGGAAGGGATTCCTGCCCCCGCGTGGCAAGGGGCTGGAGACAGGGATGCTGCAATTCCACAGGGATGCTGTAATTCCACAGGGATGCTGTAATTCCACAGGGATGCTGCAATTCCACAGGCTCAGAGTGGTTCAGTGGGTCTGCGTGCCCACTGGGAAATATTCCATGATTTCCCCCTTTCTCACCTCAGGATTTCCCACCCCTCCAGGAAGTTTTCCAACTCCTCCAAGAGAGATTTCCAATCTCTCCAGGATGGATTCCCAACTCCTCCAAGAGAGATTTCCAATCTATCCAGGATGGATTCCCAACTCCTCCAAGAGAGATTTCCAATCTCTCCAGGAAGGATTCCCAATCCCTCCAAGAAAGATTTCCTGTCTCTCCAGGAAGTTTTCCAACTCCTCCAAGGGAGATTTCCAATCTCTCCAGGATGGATTCCCAATCCCTCCAAGAAAGATTTCCAATCTATCCAGGATGGATTCCCAACCCCTCCAAGGGAGATTTCCAATCTATCCAGGATGGATTCCCAATCCCTCCAAGGGAGATTTCCAATCTTTCCAGGAAGGATTCCCAACCTCACCAAGAGAGATTTCCTGTCTCTCCAGGAAGGATTTCCCCTCTCACCTGGGAAGGACTTCCCACCTCTGCAGTAGGGATTTCCCCTCTTTCCAGGAAGGATTCCCACTCCTCCAAGAGATATTTCCCATTTCTTCAGGAAGGATTCCAACTCCTCCAAGAGGGATTTCACACTCCTCCAGGAGGGATTCCCCAACCCCTTCAGGAATAATTTCCCATCCCCTCCACTAAGGATTTACCACCACTCTGGGAAGGATTTCCCAGCTGGGCCATACCTCTCTTAGGGACCTTCATGGCAGCAGATTCCGGGGTTTCTGGGGATGTTGTGTCCGCTCCATCCTCAAACACCTGGATCTGGAAAAAACACAACAGCCATCTTTGCCCAAAACTCCCAAACAGGGAGACCAGGGAACTGATCCCTCTGGGAGTGGGTTCAGCAGAGCAGATCCCATGGGTTTGGAACAGAATTTTTAATTTCATCCTTCTGGCTTTGCCATCAAACTTCCTGAAAACAGCCACACACTCTGTATTCCCATTGGGAACACGGAATATTCACACAGGCAATGAGGAAAGTCAAAGCTCTGAATTTGACAGCCTGGAACATCCGTACCAGATTCAGGGATTTCTCTTTGTGAACTATTTTTGGATGCATTTTTGCTGGATAAACATGGCAAATGAGGTTGGGAGGGATTAGATCCTGGAGAGAGAACCATCCTTGTGCCTCCGATCAGCCCAAATTGTTCCTGCAGGAATTTGCCTGATCCATCAGCACCTCCCACCTGCGAGTTCAGCTTCAAAATCAAAATAACCTGGGAAGCTGTCAGACAGGAATTCCATTTTGGGAAGACTCACAACACCGGGAATGATGAAAATTGAATTAAAAGCCACAAGGAGAGCAAGGAAAAGATGATGCCAAGGAAATCATGACACCTGCAGCCATGCAGGGTGGGAATTCCGAGTGGTCTGGGGGTTTCCCAGCAGATACAGCCTAGAAGGGAATTCCAGAGCTGCTGGAAAGGCTGGGGACAGGGACAGAGCGGGGCTGGATCTGGAGTGACACTGGGAACTGCCACCACAGACTGGGCACATCATGGCCATCGAGCTCCTCTGCCAGGCTCCAGGTGATGCCAAAATCTGGGATTTCCACACACCAGAGAAGGAACAGCCGTGCTTGGAATTGCCAGCCCGGGTAGAATCAGGGAATCCTGGAACGGCTTGGGTGGGAAAAGACCTTTAATCCCACCCAGTGCCACCCCTGCCATGGACAGGGACACCTCCCACTGTGCCAGGCTGCTCCAAGTCCCATCCCAGCTAAGCTGGGACACTGCCAGGGATGGGGGATGGAGCCAGCCCCATCCAGAGCCTTGTGCCCAGCACCCCCCGCCCCTCCCTGCCCCTGCCGAGGGCTGGGGGACACCGGGGACCCTCCCTGCACCCCAGGGTGGCTCCGGATCAGCTCTGGACCTGCTGGGACAGCCCTGAATCCATGGCTTTGTTCTGGGATGGAGGATTTGGGGGATTTGGGGGCTGCTTCCCATCTCTGCTCCAGGTGTGTCCCTCTCCATTCCCCAGCTCTGGAATTTGGGGCGGGGGTTGAGCAGCACTCGCTGCACACCCGGCCCAGAGGCCGAGGTGACAAAAACAGGAATGGCTTCCCACTGGGAAAGGGGAGATTGGGATGGGATATTGGGAATCAGGAATTCCTGGCTGGGAGGGTGGGGAGGGGCTGGGCTGGAATTCCCAGAGAAGCTCTGGCTGCCCCTGGATCCCTGGGAATGTCCAAGGCCAGGCTGGGGCTTGGGACAGTGGAAGGTGTCCCTGACTGTCAGGGGGTGGCACTGGGTGGGCTCTGAGGTCCCTCCTGGTCCTGCAAACCCAACCTTTTCCCTGTAAACCCCTCAAAGCCTCTCCCAGCTGGCAGGAGAGAGAGATATGGACAAAGGAGCTGGGTCCATGTGTCCAGTTTTAATGTGGGGAACTGGGAGTGTGGTGGAATTACATTTGGGAAATCTCCATGGTGATCCCAGGAGAGCAGCAGAGCTCCATCCAGCAATTCCTACACACCAACAGCGTTTGGGTTGGATAAAAACATGATAAACTTCCTGGTGAGTTTGCCTCCAGCTCTGGTGGGTTCAAGTCTCTGTGTTTATCCCATTATTTAAAGGATGGGGGTCATTTTCCCTCATCCTGCCTCAAGCTGGTGACAAAGGGACTGAAGGAGTGATTGGCTGGATTCCTCTTAAAGGTGATTTCCAACCTCAGTGATTCCTGGAATCTCTCCTGGATGAGCCATTGCTGCAATCTTTGACTACACGTGATCCAAAGGCCCTTCCAACGGATGGGACAGGGGATGCCAGGATGGACCAGGACCCAAATGCCCTCATTTTGTGCCCAGCTTCCCTCTGTCACCCAATCCCAAGGTTCTGGCAATGACAGGCCACTGTCAGGGTGGGACACAAACCAGCCCTTCTGTGCCAGGAAGGGGACAGGAGCTGGCTGGGACACAGGGCTGGGGGGCTCCAGTGTCACCTCTGTGCCCCGGGAAGGTGACACAGGGAATTAACCTGGAGGATGTTTGCTCTGCAGGGAGCTCCTGGCTCCTGCTGCAGCACACAAGCAGCAAATCTCCACATCCAGCTACATCCACACCATGTGTATTATCTCCTTCCAGGTAAACACAATTTAATTAAAATTCCTTGGATCATGCTGCCAGGTGAACATCCAGGATCGATTCACCTGCTGCAGGTGGTGAACACAGGGCAGCACCCAGCCGGGCATTTCACTGGGAAGCAGAATGGAACAACTGGGAATTCACCACGCTGTTTCCATGCCAGGACCTCAAGGACTGCCCAGAATCTGAGATTCCACCCAGGTTTGAAGCCTGCTGCTCTCCCCCCTCTATGTGAGAGACAGAAATTCCCCAAATCCCCAAAGCTGTTTCCCTGTATTTAACCACCGAGCCGCGCTCCCGAGGATTTTTCCTCCCCACCTGGGACTGCCTCACGAAGATGCCGTGGTTCTCCTCGCAGGTGAAATATTTCCTGCCCTGCACCGTGCCGTCGTTCTTGCCCTTGGCCTCGTCCAGGATGACCCCGACCCATTTGCCCGTGGCAAACAGGGTGGCCCCCACGTAGGCCACGGTGCCGCGGTGTCCCTTGCCGATGACCTCCACCCGGGAGCCCACCTTGAGGGGCTTGCTGCCGCCGTCAGCGCTCATCCTGGGCGTGCTGGAGGCCTGGGGAGCAGGGGAAAAGCAGGGTCAGAAAGGTGGGATGCACACAAGGGCTGCAGGTCGGGATGGTTCATCTCCCTCCGTCCCTTTTTATTTCGGGGAATTCCTTCTGCTCCCGAACAGGAGCCACAAACCACCACCGATGGCTCACCAATCTGATTTATCTTTGGGAGGGGGAAAAAAAAAAACCCACAAGAGCAGCACAGTTAGTCAGCCTTAATCATCTTTTTCCATTTTATCAGCATTCCCGTGGTTTTCCAGCCTGGGAATTCTGTGCCCAGGAGCAGACAGGATGTTTGGGATACAGGTTGTTGTCTCAGCTCTTCACACTGTTGAGATCTGGTGGCCCCCGTGGTGTCCCTGGCACTTCCCCGGGCCCAAACTCAGGGTATCCCACCTTGGAATGTGAGTGGGAGCAGTTTTTGAGGCGGGATTGTCAATATCTACGAGAAGGGAAACAACCTCAGGTTGTTCCAGGGGAGGTTTGGATTGGATATGGGGAAAATTCCTCCTGGGAAGGGCTCTCCAGCCCAGGGCGGTGGTGGAGTCCCCACCAAACCTCAACAATTCCATGATTCCATGACCCTGTCATAAATATTCCATCCATATTTATATTTTGGTGGGCACCAGGACACTCCAAGTGTCACATCCCGGGATGCACCTGGGTTCAGGTGTGGTTATCCCGGTGATCAACGCCCTTGGAGCAGCTATGAGGTGATGGATGTGAGGAACTCCATGGGTACTGGAGACCCTCAGGATTACTGCAATCCCAGGGAAATTTGTTGGGATCCACCCCTAACACTTCCTGCTCTGCAATCAGCCTGAGTAAAACAGATTAATCATGGAATTCTGGAATGGCTTGGGTGGGAAGGGACCTTAAATCCCAGCCTGTGCCACCCCCTGCCACGGGCAGGGACAGCTGCCATTGTCCCAGGCTGCTCCAATCCCCATCCAAACTGGCCTGGGACACTTCCAGGGATCCAGGGGCAGCCACAGCTGCTCTGGGCACCCTGTGCCAGGGTCTCAGCACCCTCAGATGGAAGAATTCCTTCCCAATATCCCATCCAAATCTCCCCTTTTCCAGTGGGAAGCCATTCCCTGTGTCCTGTCACTCCAAGCCCATGTCCAAAGCCCCTCTCCAGATCTTCTGGAGATCCTCAAACCCCTGACACCTTTCAATCTCACTGCCCTCTATCCCGGACTGGACAGGGATGTTCCCTGTCCTGCTCAGCTCCATCTTCCTGCTCATCCCAAACTCCCAGCAATCCCCAAAATGGGACCAGTCTGGCATTTCCTCCACCCCGTGTCACTGGTTCTGGTCACTGTGCAGAAATGAGGAGTTTTGGTCGCTCTGGGCCTGGCTTCAGCCAAAGAATCTGTTCTTTATCCCAGGAAAACAGAGCCTCTTTCACCCAGAAGGGCTGGGAAAGCCCTGAGGACAAACCTCAGCCACAGCTGGACACCACAGGGGGTTTGGGAGATTCCGGGAATTCTCAGCCTGTGGAAGAACCGAGGAGACTTTGGAATCCGAACAAACCATCCCCTTCCCATCTCTTCCTGAGGCTGGAATGCAGAGTGAACCCACGGAGTTTGGGGATTTGTGACTAAAACCAGGGATGAGCGTTTTCCCACAAGCCTGAATTCCAGGCTTGATCCAAACACAACGCGGCAGAAATCAAACGTCACCAAAATAATCTTATATTAAGACCCCAAAATCCATAAAACAGCAAAGAAACGCAAGACCTCAAAGGAAAAACTGATGCTCCAGACCCAAATATCTCCCAAAGTTCTGGGAGCAACATCCTGCGAGCACCTGGAAAATGGTGTCCCAGAAAATGAGAACGGAGCCCAAAAAAAACCCCAAGAAGCCCAAAGGAAAATCCCAAATCCCAGTAAATGGGAAGGATCCTGGAGCAGGCGTTTTTATCCCTCCCTGGAGCCTCCTCTTCTCCAGATTGGACATTCCCAGCTCCCCCAGTCTGTCCCTGATGGGCATTTGCCACCCAGCACTAATTCCAAGGAAACTCTTCCTGAGTATTTCACACTCGGGAACAGAAGGAGAGCTCAGAATGAATTTCTCCCATCCCACCCCATCCCTCAGGACCGGGTACTGAGTCTCCACCTTCTGTTTCCAATTAATCAAGGAATTGGTCTGTGAGAAACCTGGAAGCTCCAATCCAGTAGAGCTAAACCCCTGAGTGGAATTCCCACAAAGAATCAAACCGACGGGATTAATCCAGGTTTTACGAGATGAGGAACTGTCCCAGTTCTGGAAGCAGGTGGGATGGGCATTCCCAGCCACTGGCCCAGCCAGGTGACCATGGCTGAGGATCTGGTGGCCATCCCAGGAGAGATGGACACACCTGTGGTCACACCTCCTGGCCGCGGTGACAATCCCTGAGGGACAAACATGGGGACAGTCATCCTTGGGGACACCACGGCACAGCAGCTGGTGACACAGGCCAGGACTTCCTCAGCTTCCCAGCTCCTGGTGAACACCCTCTGCCCCACTGACCTTCCCAAGGGAACACACTCGGGATATCCCAGTCCTGGGAATGGGACAGCGAAGGAAGAGGATGGAGGAGCAGAACTGTGGGAAGCCACGTGGGGAGAGAGAAGGGCTGAGGTCACTCACAGTGACAGCCCTGGCACTGCTCGCTCTGCAAGGGGAATAAACTCCTAAATCCCAGTGAATGAGAAATCCAGGGATTCACAGTGGGGGCCAGCTGAGGAGATCCGAGCAGGAACCAGGGCAGGAGGTGGGAATGGGGCAGCCAGAGGAATGCTGAACCTCTGGAGGAGCCACCAGCCCAGGAGGAGTCTGTGCCACATCCCAGAGCTCCCATCTCACTCCAGGTGAGGGACAAGAATGTGGTTGTGCTGCCACCACCGCCAGAGACTGCTCCACACAACTCCCTGCCTGCTACTGCTCTGAAATCCAGCATTTTCCCATTTTCCCCCCTTTTTTGAAGCGTGACAGACATCCACAGACTGTCTGCTGTGCTGTGTGAAGGTCCTGGTGCCAAGGCACTGAAAACGGGATGAATTCCCAGCAATTTGGGTCACCCTCGTGCTTCATCTGAACCTGAGGGCTTCAGAGTTCCGCTCCATCCTGGCAGATCACTCCGGGAATATTCAGATTTTCCTCCAGGAGCGCCTCCCCCACACAGGTGAGACTGATGGAGCCTCAAACTGCCGCTCAAAGCTCAGATCAAAAGTTTCGGGAGAATCCCGAGCAGCCAGCTCTGACAAGATCCAAATTCCAGGGGCGGCCCACAAAGCTGGAAGAGGGAAAGACTTGGGAAGAATTCCGGGTTTAAGCCTGGTCAGTGGCGCTGCTGCCACAAAATCCCTGTGGAAAGGAGGGATCACCCTGGGATTGTGCCGTGGGTGACACCAGCATGTGGCACTGGGATGAAGTCATCACCACCATGGTGGCACTGGATTCCAGGCTGACAAACTGGGAGGGTGTGGGTTTTCTGGACACCAGGGGCAGTGTCCCCAAAACCCAGAAGGGACACAGCCGGGGTGGCCAGTGGCTGCAGCCCCAGGAAGGGCCAGCACAGCCACTGTCCCTGCAGTGCCCATTCCAAAATCCATGTGAGCCAAACGGGGCTAATCTACTCACGGTGCTGTCCTGGGATCCCCCCCCCAGCATCCCTGGGACCCCCCAGGATTCCCAGACCTGTCAGTGCTCCCTCAGCCACATCTCCATCACCCCTTGGAGCCAGGGTTTGGCTCCTTCCCTGCGCCCCCACCCCCTTGAAGCCCCCAAATCCCTCCAGGCTGTCGTGACAGAGCTGTCAGCACCCAGGTTGGAATTTCATCACCTTCCTCCTCCCCTATGGGAGGTTTGGGGGGGCAGGTGTGGGGCTGCAGCCCTCACAGACACACGCTCAGACCCTGCCAGGGTGGGCAAAAAAGGCTCCAGGGGGAAGTTTTCCTGAGCTGCTCCCTTTGCAGCCAAGTAGTCCCTTTGGCCACAGCCCAAATCCCAGCGGCTCCGGGCCTGGCGTATCCCACAGCAGGCAGAACACGGTGCCCACGGAAGGGCTGGGGGGTCCCGTGGAAAGGTGGGAAGGGTCTGCCCTCCCCAGCTCCATCCTGGAGTCGCTGCCAAGTTGGCACAGCCAGGCTCAAACGCGCTGGCGGTGCCCGGCAGGGTCTGGGACACAATGTCACCGTGGCGGCCACACAGGGACACAGCGACAGGGAGAGAAAGTCCCGGGATAAAGCCCGGGGAGGAGGAGGGGGGGCGGCTGGCACCGCACAGCCATGGGGGGGTAGCTGCAATACGGAAAAACCTGGAAACGCTTGCCAGGCCCGCGGAAGCTCGGCCCGGAGGGAGGGGAGGCAGAGGCAGGCAGGAAAACACACCGGGATCTTTGTGCTGAGCAGCCCCGGAGCTAAGGAAGGAGCTGAGCCGGGGAAGAGGCTCGGCCACCGGGGTAATTAATTAATTAATCGCAGTAATGAATTGAGGTAATCGCCGACACGGGCTGGTAACTCCGGCCAAAAGAGCCGGCCCTGGTGCATCAAGCGGAGCATCCACCTCCCCTCCCGGCGTTATTGTCAGCGAGAGAGAGGTGCCAGCCACATTCCAGGGAGCACGATCGAGATTTCCCTACCAAACCCAGCTATTTTCGCTGCGACAGCGTGGCGATCTGTCGCGATAGGAAGCCGGCAGAGGCAGGAGCTGTTGAGTCAGCCCCTCTCCTTACCCGGCCGGACGCGTGCCTCCTGCCCTGGGCCATGCTGCCGCGCTCCAGAAATTCCCGATTTACAACCAGCAGCTCTCCCAGCTCACGGCCGGCAGCATCCAGCGGCGCTTCCCAACATCCCGGCCGATCCCCGAGGTTCTGCCGGCTGCTACGAGAGGGAGGGGAAGCCCTTTTCTAGGCGAGGATGCTCCGAGGGAGGGATAGAGAGAATTCCAGCGCTGCCGATGGAAGCACTCTGCGCCAGTGCCGCTTCCAGACTTGTCACGGCGCCGCCGGCTCGCTGGGTCCTAACGCTCCCCGCAGCAGCAGGCACCGGGCCACCGGCAAGGCCACGGCATCGCCACACTCCTGACACCTCCTCCTGCTCGCCCACTGGGCAGGGACACCCTAAATTCCTCTGGCACGGCGCCCGCTGGGACCCCAGCCAAGGTTTGCCCCGCTTGCTCTTCCCTTTCATGGAGAAATTTAAGGAAAAGCAACGCCCTGGAGCCGGGTTTGTCCCAAATCCCCAGCCAAGGTTTGCCCCACATGGAGAATTTTAAGGAAAAACAACGCCCTGGAGCCGGGTTTGTCCCAAACCCCCAGCCAAGGTTTGCCCCACATGGAGAATTTTAAGGAAAAACAACGCCCTGGAGCCGGGTTTGTCCCAAATCCCCCCAGAGCAGCACCCCCGTGGGTGGATGGAGCTGGAATGATGGTTAATTGTCCCGCTCCTGGCTGTGACAGGTGACATTGTGTCCCATTGTTCCTGGCTGAGCTGACAGATCCCAAATTGACGGGCTCAGCCCTCTTCTGGGCACTGTTCCCGGGGCTGATCAGGCTAACCAGGGGATTTGGGAACCATCAGGGACTGGTCGCTGCCCGAAATTCCAAGCCAAACACATGGAAGCACTCCCAAACCGCAGAATATCCCGAGTTGGATGGGATCCCTTGGATCAGGGATCCAACTCCTTCCCTACACACAATCCCAACAGAATCTCAACAATCCCACCCTGACCCTGAGAGCATTGTTCAAACACTCCTGGAGCTCTGGCAGCCTTGGGAATGCTCCTCAGGGAATGCCAACTGGGATAAACAATATAAATCCCAGCTGGAAAAGTGGGAATTTCTCACTGGGACCATTAGGAACACAACCAGAGTCACCTCAGGTATTTGCTGGTCAGTGGAGCTTCAGCTGCTTCCCCTCTCCATGCTGCTTTAAGGGAAATTTCACACGCACAAAATCCACACAAAATTCTCCAAAAAGCTACAGAGAGGACAGACTCCTTCCCCTTCAGCCTCAGGTTCTAAACCAGTTTAGAAGGTTTAGAAAATCTGAATTATTTTATCCACAGAAGGAGAAACCTCCTCTGGCACTGAAGCTCCCCGTGCTTCCCTGCCAGAATCTGGGTGTCAGAATCTGTCACCTATTTATAGAATCATGGAATGGTTTGGGTGGGAAGAGACTTTAAATCCCAATAATTCCACCCCCTGCCATGGGCAGGGACACCTCCCACGATCCCAGGTTGCTCCAAGCCCCATCCAACTTGGCCTTGGACATTTCCAGGGATTCAGGAGCAGCCACAGCTTCTCTGGGCAACTTGTGCAACCAGGGCTCAGCGCCCTCACAGGGAAGGATTTCTTCCTAATTCCTAAATTCTAAAGGATTTCTGCTCTTCCTCTCCCCTGCAGGATCCTCCTCTGGGATCCTGGCTGATCCCAAAGCCAGGGAGCAGCCGGGAGAGGAATAAGAGCCATGGACACAAACACTTGGAAGGTGCTCAGCCCATGGAGTGAGAGGCTGGAATGTCAAGAGGGAACTCAAACTCAAGAAAGCTTCCTCTAAGTGCAAGGAAAAGCGGGAAACAGCCATGGAATTTCAGCTGGAATTCAGATGGGAGGAAGGATGAGCTCTGGGAACTCCCCACTTCTCTTCCCACAGAGCTCTGGGAATGGCAGGACAAACCCAAAACCAGGAAAATATCAGGGAATACCAGACAGGCTTTGCTCCCAGGTGGAGCAGAAGAGTAGTTGTTATTTTAAAAAGAAAATTATAAACATCACACGGCTCCTTCTCCTCCTCAGTCGGAGGTTTCCGTGTTAAACTGAAGCACAAGGGGAATTTTTTCCACAAAACACAGTTTCATAGGATCACGGGATGGTTTGGGATGGGAGGGATATCAAAGCCCACCCAGTGTCACCCCTGCCATGGGCAGGGACACCTTCCACTGTCCCAGATTGCTCCAAACCCTGTCCAACCTGGCCTGGAATATTCCCAGGGATCCAGGAGCTTCCTGGATTTGAAAATGATGGAATAGAATCATGGAATCCTTGGAGTTGGGAAAGCCTTTTCGAGTCACAGATGTCCCATTGGCACCTCCCAGGATATCCCATTTCTCAACACAACAGGCAACGCTCACCATCTCCTGATTTATTTACTACTTGGATTTGGGATGAAAACAAAACCCTGAGGGAAGGAATCCTGGAAAATCCTGGGCTGGGAAAGATTCACAAGGATCCTGAGCTTACACAAGAAGCTGAGGTGGGCCAGGAGCTTTATTAGGGTAATTATTAGGTAATTTAATTGGTAATTAAAGCTCTGTGAGATGATGCAGAGCCCTCTCAGAACATCTCAACCTCCAGCAGGGCTTTGGCTGCTCCACCCTCACCATAACCTATGGATTTGGGGCTAAACCCACCCTGTACAAAAGGGAATAATCCCAATTTTCCCCCTAACTCGGGCACTGCCACATCAGGATGAACTGCTGCTCCAGCTAAAAAAAAAAATCCCCAGGATAAATAAATCTTCCTGAGCCTTCCAGGAACTCCAGCACCCCCTTTTTCCAGGGAAACACACCCAAAATCTGATTAAACCTCGGAAATAAATTTCCTGGAGCACTGAGCAGGGATGGGACTGGGCATAGGGGAACCCAGTCCACTCCCCAGGGATTCCCAGTGCCACCCAGTCCACTCCCCAGGGATTCCCAGTGCCACCCATGTCACCTGCCAGACCGTGGATCCCCCCACAAACCACCTCAGCCATCCCTCTGTTGGATCCACACGGATTTCCTGCCGCCCAAACTCTCTGTCTAATTCATCCTCACAGAGAAAAGAAATCCAGGAATATCTCCCCTCAACTTCCAGGCTTTTCCCTGGGATCTGCTGAGCAGCTGGGACACCCCCAGTTCAGGGAGCAGCAGGAGGAGGGAGGTTAAAAACCTTCACACACTCCCACTGTTCATCCAGCAGGAGCAAAATGCCACCTGATTGGATTTTGATCTATTTTTTTACACACATCTCCCGGTGAAATTCCTCCACAAAGCTGATTTTGGCGTTGGAAGCAGCTTGAGTTTGTCAGGAAACTGAGTTCAGGAGAGAAATCCTAAACTAGTGTTCGGGGTTTGGTCTTTAATGAGTCCAAATAAATCCAAAGCCAGTTTAAAACTTTTTTTAATTCCTCTCCAAGTCCTGAACACTCCCAGGGGACCCCAAAAGTTCACCTGTGGAGAGGAATCAGAATCCTGGAGTCATGGGATGGTTTGGAAGAGACCCTAAATCCCAATAATCCCACCCCATCCATGGCAGGGACACATTCCCTGATCCCAGGGGGATCCAGCCTGGCCTTGGACATTCCCAGGGATCCAGGGACAGCCACAG
This sequence comes from Certhia americana, assembly GCA_018697195.1. Classification (NCBI taxonomy): domain Eukaryota; kingdom Metazoa; phylum Chordata; class Aves; order Passeriformes; family Certhiidae; genus Certhia; species Certhia americana. The sequence continues at coordinate 5,061 of JAGMWU010000213.1, read as the reverse complement.
CAAATCTGGGAATTCCAGACCAGCCCCTCCCAGACAGCAATTCCCAGTTCCCAAGCTCCCCTTTCCCACTGGAAGCCATTCCTTGTCCCCAGTCCCACCCCTCAAACACAAATTAGGGACACGGAAATGAGGCCACCCAGGTCACTTGGGACCAACACAAACCGAGGGAGGGGACCCAGCGTCACCCACTGGGACCTGCCACCCATGTCCATGGAATTACGGAGCCATTCTGGGGAAAATTCTCAGAGGCCACAATCAACATTCCTCCATGGTAATTACGGAGCCCTTTGGGGGAAAATCCTCAAAGGACCACCAAATCCAAACCAATTCTCCATGGAATTACAGAGCCCTTTGGGGGGGGAAATTCCTCAGAGACCACCAAATCCAACCATTCCTCATGGAATTACAGAGCCCTTTAGGGGGAAACTTCCTCGAGACCACCAAAATCCAACCCCCATTCCTACATGGAATTACGGAGCCATTAAGAGTGGAAATTCTCCGAGGACCACCAAATCAACCATCCTCCATGGACTTAGAGCCCTTTGTGGGGTTGAAAATCCTCAGAGCCACCAAATCAACCATTCCTCCATGAATTACAGAGCCTGAGGGGGAAAAATCCTCAGAGACCACCAAATCCAACCATTCCTCCAGCACTTTGCCACTCTGTCCCAAGGCCTCCCCATGGCTGGATAATCAATCCTCCAGGAATGCCGGCTGGATTAACCCTTCACACACAGGAATTTTTCCCATTATCCCAACCTCCACATGCCCAAGCCCGAGGCCGTTCCTTGTCCATCCTATTCAAATCCCAAATCAAGGCTTTCTACTGCCAAGCACAAACAGATCCATCCCCAAATCCCTTTTCTTCACGCTTGGCCGTTCCCTCGGGATGTCATTCCAGGCGCTAGGACCCGGGGCCGGACGCCCTGCGCTTTTTTTTAACAGGGCGCACCGCCGCAGCCCCCCCGCCCCCTCCCGATCCCACGGGATCAGCCCGCCGCATTCCCGGAGAAACCCGAGGTGCAGAAAGGGAGGTCAGTGGATTTTTCTTCTTCTCTTCCCCCACTCCCAGAGGGATTCCCGCTGATTCAAATCGGGATCATTCCAGGAAAAGTGGATTTAAGCGTTCAATCCTAGGGAATGGGATATTGTTTGTTTCACCACAGGAGGGATGTGGCTAGGTTGGAGGAGTGGAAATCCTTGGATCTTCTAGTCTAGATCTTGCTCTGAGGACACTCCGGTTTTAAATTTATTTCCTGATTCCTTATGGGATTCCTGCTCGGCCCTTTTCCTCGGAGGGTTGGGAAAGGGAGGGCATGGAGAAGGGGGGAGAATAGCAAGGCTGAAGTCATTCCATAATCCATAAAACCCCAATCATCAAAAAAACCCCAATTCATCAAAAACAACCCAATTCATCAAAACCCCAATCCATCAAAACACCCCAAATCCATCAAAACCCAAAATCCATCAAACCAAATCCATAACAAAAAAACCCAATCCATCAAAAAACCCCAAATCCATCAAAACCAAAATCCATCAAAACCAAATCCCTCAAAAAATACCCCAATCCATCAAAACCCCAAATCACTCCAAAAAACCTAATTCATCAAAACCCAAATCCATCAAAACCCACATCCTTCAAAAAACCCCAATCCTTCCCAGAAAATCCCATCAATCCTCAAAACCCAAATCCCTCCAAGAAAAAGCAATTCATCAAAACCCAATTCTTCCAAAAAACCCCAACCATCCAAAACCCAATACTTAAAAAAAACCCCAATCCTTCAGAAAATCCCCAATCCTTCCAGAAAAACACCATCCATCAAAACCCCAAATACTTCAAAAAAAAAACCAAATCCCCCAAAAAACCCCAACCATCAAAACCCCAATACTCCAACAAAAACCCAAATCCATCAAAAACCCCAGAATCTATTCCAAACAACCCCAAATCCCTCCAAACCCAAATGCCCTGCCAACCTCACCACCCCCTGACCCTTCCCTTTTCCATTCTTAGGATTTTCCTCTGGAAAAACTCGGGAATGGCTGTGGGGAAAAGCGGGAAGTTGGGTGGTGGACCCACGAGGAGGAGGAGGAGGAGGAGGAGGAGGAGGAGGAGGAGGAGGAGGAGGAAGGAATGAATTTGAGGAGGCAGCTGCTGTTCCAACCCAGCTCCAGAAGCTGCCACAATTTCACAGAAAACTGGGAAAAAAGGACTTTCCCTGACAAAGCCTTTCCCAGAACATTCCCAGTTGTCCCGGCCTGCTCCAGCTTTGCCCTCAGGAGCAGCTTTGGGCACTCGGAGTGCTGCCTCCATCCAGGGCTGGAAACCATCCCAAATTTTGGGCAGGGAAGCGAGGCTGGAGCACGCTGGGCCAGGCTGGGGAGGAACCTGGCTGAACATCAGGAATTTGGGCCAAGGAGGTCAAGGCAGGGCCTGAGTTGAGCTCCAGACAAGCCGAGTGTCCAAAACTTCCCGGGCAGCTCAGCTCCAGGGCTGGGAATTTGTTGGGAAGGGTTGGGAAGAGCAGCTCCACCAGGAAGGATGGAAATCCCAGGTAGGAGCTCCCAGCTGTCCCTGCCTCGGTGTGGCGAGCTCTGGATGTCCCATTCCTGCTTCTCCCACTCTCCAAAGGTTTGCTTTTCATGGAAAATGTGCCAGGAGGATAAATTTAGCCCTGAGCTGTCCAGGAACATCCAGAGCTTTCCTGGGATTTACCGCTGGGATATTCACGCGTCACCTGAGCATTTTCCAGGGCCAGACTCGGACAAACACCTCATCCTCTTCCAAACTCTTCATTTTCCAGTTCCAAGTCCCATTCCCAGTTCCAAACTCACTTTCCCAGTTCCAAACTCCCCATTTTCCAGTTCCAACAGATCATTCCCAGTTCCACACCCCCCTTTTCCATTTCCAAGTTCCATTCCCAGTTCCAAACTCCCCATTTCCCAGTTCCAGCAGCTCAATCCCAGTTCCAAACTCCTCATTTTCCACTTCCAGCAGCTCATTCCTAGTTCCAAACTCCCTTTTTCCAGTTCCAAGTCCCATTCCCAGTTCCAAACTCATTTTCCCATTTCAACAGCTCATTCCCAATTCCAAACTCCCCATTTTCTGGTTCCAAGTCCCATTCCCAGTTCCAAACTCATTTTCCCAGTTCCAAACTCCCCATTTCCCAGTTCCAGCAGCTCATTCCCATTTCCACACTCTTCATTTTCCATTTCCAGCAGCTCATTCCCAATTCCACACTCCCCATTTTCCAGTTCCAAGTCCCATTCCCAATTCCACACTCCCCATTTTCCGGTTCCAACAGCTCATTCCCAATTCCACACACTCCTTTTCCCAGTTCCAACAGCTCATTCCCAGTTCCAAGCTCCTCCTTTCCCTCCCTGTGCCGCAGACATGGCCAAGCTGTGCCACAAGGGACAATTCCTTGTCACCCAGGAGCCACACGTGACATCAGCAGGACATTCCTGGATGCCACCACCCCCAGGGAACGCATTCAGGCACCACTTCCATAAAAAAAAAAAAAAACGGGGAGAAATGATGGAAAAGAAGAATAAAAAAAAAAAAGTGAAAATAAAAGGGATGGGGACCAGAAACCCAAAAGTTCTGGAGCGTGAGCTGACAGTGACCTGTGAGGAAAATGTTGCATCCAAACTTTCCCATCAAAAGGAAAATTTGTTCATTGTCAGAGGGGATGTATCCAGTTCGAGGGAGAAGCTGGAGAATTCCGTGGCTGCTCCTGTGGTGGATTTTTTTTTTTCCATTTGCTTCCTCGCTCCCTTCCTTTCTAACCCCGACTCCCCCTGGATCTCCCAATTCCTGTCCAGTGCAAAATAAAAAAAAAAAAAAAAAACAAACAACAAAACAAAACAGAAAAACCCTAAAAAGAAAAAAAAAACCAAAAAGGAGAAAAGTCGTGGAGGAGGGAGGGAAATCTCCAATTTGTGGGAACTGAAGTGGGAATGCAGGGAGGGGTTTGGATTTTCCCAGGCTTGGAGCTCGGAATTCTATTTTTACAGAGCACGGGAGAAAGGGGGGGAGAGGGATTAAAGCCGTGTAAAAGCAGGAAATAAATGGAAATGTCACAAGTTTCAGGAGCTATGTTATTATTATTATTATTTATTATTTGAATCCTGATTATTCCTTTGGGGGATCCACAGTAGCTGGAACACTGGGACAAAAAAAAAACAGGGGAAAAAAAAGAAAAAAAAGGCTCTGAAGGAATTCTGGGACACTGATGGGATTTTCTGGTGGAAATTGTAGGTGGAGGTGGAAATTGTAGGTGGAGGTGGAAATTGTAGTGGAGGGATTAAAAAAAAGTGGATAAAATCATCCTGGAATTCTGCAGGGAATATCCTGGATGCTGCTCACCTGAGCTGGACCTCCCAGGAATCATGGAATGGCATTGGCAAAGCTGGAAAAGGCCTCCGAGATGATCCAACCAACCCAACCTTTGATCCAATACCACCCTAATCAATTACATTTAAATTGAATTTGATTTAAATTAAACCAATTACACGGCACGCAAATGCCGTGTCCAGTTGTTATTAGAGGAAATCGGAGTCCTGGAAATTTCCTGGAGCGCCCAGAAAATCCCTGGATTTGCCATAAATGCTCAAAGGAGCAGAGCGTTTAATGGGAATGCCGCAAATTCTCCCAAAAAACCTCCCAGTGGAGACACTTGAAGTGCACCACGGGGAGCCCAAAGGCAAATCCATGGCTCAAATCTTCCTCAGGGAAAGTGGGATGGGCAGGGATAGGACCAGAATCCATCTGCAAATCCATGACCTGGAATTCCAGCTTGATCCTCACCTTGCTGAAGGCAAACCTAAAAGCTGGAAAATCGTGGAGTTTTCCCAGTCTCCAGCCTTCTGACCACACCAAAACCCCTCCCTGGGCTTGCTCTGGATCCGTTTTATAATTCCTGAGCCCCGCTCCTCCTGCCAGAAGGAATTTCCTGAATCCCACAACGCCTCTTCCTCGGAAATTCACTTACGGCCACTTCATCCCAAATCAAGATTTCCAGAGTGATTCTGGACACTGAAAAAAAAAAAAAAAAAAAAAAA
>JAGMWU010000212.1:27111-46133 GCA_018697195.1 Certhia americana | reverse complement strand
ATCTGTGAGTGGCACAGCCCAGGCAGGTGCCACAAGGGAATCTACCCAATCATCTCCTGCAGCCAACCCTTCTTTTAAGCCAGAAGGAATTCTACTGTGAGTAATCAAGTAAGCATACTGCCCGTGGGTCAGTAAATCCCACAGTTCTCACAACTGTTGCCACAATACCTGATTACTTACTTCCTTTAAAATGGCTTGCTCCAAACGCCCCATCTTTCCAACCACATAGACTGAGTCTGAAACCACATTCACAAGCTTAGCATTCCACAGCTCAAAAACTCTAACAACGGCTCTCAATTCCAACACTTGCACTGACCCTTTTACATCTGTCCAAACTTCTTCCTTCCACTCACCATCCTGCAGCCAAGTAATAGCTGCACGCTGAATCTTCTTGCTTGCATCTGTAAAGACAGTAGAACCTTTCCCTGGGCTTACTGAATATTTAGGTATCTCTTCTATTTCACAAGATGACAAGAGTGTCATTGCTTTATGTGGTGGATAATGCACGTTCACCTGACCCCTATATTCCAGGAGTGCTATTTGCATTTCCACAGACTGTTGCAATGCCCACTGTAAATATTCTGCTATCAAAAGTACCACAATATAATCTGGATCGTTTCCCTTTATTCCCATAACGCTACTTCTTCCTTTCATAATTAACTGAGCAATTGTCTCTAAACAAGGGGTGACAGTTTTTGGTGGAGAGGCTGACAGAAAGGTCCATTCCAAAGTAATCAGTGGGACTTTTCTCTCAACCTTCCATTGCTTCAAAGCTGCATTAGGATGTTGCAATTAATTAACAACCGTCAGACCTAATTCACATTCTGAATTCCCCCGTGATGTATATCCCTGAACAATTTTCTTAGAAACTGTTTGCAGCACTTGCTGTGCTGCAGGTGTTAATGTTCTCTGTGCATAACCACCACTGCCCCTTTTAGCAATTGTAGTAATGGTCCCAAGTGCTCATTGGTTATTCCACAGGTATTTCTAATAATATATATATTTCTAATAATAATAATATCCAATTTATGTCACCCACTAAGTTCTGTGCATCAGCTAACGTTCAGATCTCATTTCTGATTGTTAATTTCTGTGGCCTTATCTCAGTTCCTGTGATAGTCCAACCCAAATATGTCCAGCAGCTTTCCCTCTGAACTCTTTCTGGTGCAATTTGCAAAGCCATATTGGCCAATTCAGTTTCCAATTCAGTCAACAAAGTATCTGCGTCAAGTTGTTCTCCTGCTATGAGGATACCATCCATATCATGGTAAATGATTAAGGCAGGCTTTTTATGGCAAATCGAATCCAATGCCTGTGCTGCATACATTTGACACATTGTGGGAGAATTTTTCATTCTTTGGGGTAAACATACCTAGTGATATTATTTCATGGGTTCTTTTTGTTGATTGAAGGCACGGAAAAGGCAAATTTTGGGCAGTCATCTGGGTGTAATGGAATTGTGAAGAACAATCTTTTCAATCACTAATCAAAAGATCCCAATGTTCTGGTATCATGTTGGGAGATGGGAGTCCTGGTTGTAATGCACCCACAATGTCTTCCATAACCTGCTTAACTTTACGCAGCTGAAGCAACAATTGTCATTTTCCACTTTGCTTTGGAATGGTAAGCACAGGAACATTCCAAGGGCTTATAGAAAGAACAATATGACCCTTGTCCAATTGCTCCTGTAGCAATTCCTGTAGGTGGGCAATCTTTCCAGTGTTCAGCAGCCATTGATCAACCCATATAGGAGTATCTGTTAACCATGTGAACTTTTGCATTGGTCACCCCCCTTAAAACTCCTCTCCTTCTGAGGTAAGCTGAAGCCCCATTTGACTGAACACATCCCTTCCCAGGAAGCAAACTGTGCTTCTCATTACATATTGATGGTTGTGTTGATGCCTGTAACCCATCAGGTAGTGAAAAACTAATTGACAATTTATTGATCTGAGTCATTTGAATTCCTCCCAGCCCCATTCCTGGTGTCTGTAGGTTCTGTGAGGGCCAATGTTGAGGCCATTTTTCCCTAGGAACAATGGTAAGGTCCACTCCAGTGTCCAGCAACATTTTAAAATGTAAAGTGGTGTTGTGGGATCCCATTACTTTAACTTCTTTGATTGGTTTGCATTTGTCAATTTCCATAGGAAAGTAAAGCTCCGGCTCTGCAGTTCAGCCAAATCCTCCATCTCCTCTAATCATTTCATTGCTATTAGGGACCGTAGCTTTGAATGTTCCCAGCTGTCCAAATTTGCCCCTGCTGGGATGACAACGAGAGGCCTGGGCATGCACACCATCATTCCTTTGTTACCAGTATAATCTGCATCAATTACTCCAGGTAAAACAAAGAAACCTTTAAGCATTGTTGATGATGTGCCTAATAGCAAAGCATTCAGTCCCCTCCCCAAGGGTGCATTTCTGTTGGTAGGGATACATTGTTCCTGGTTATTCCTGAGGGTCATGGCTGTTGCTGTTGCCACATCCACTCTGGCACTTCCTGTCTGCTTCCCAAGGGGGTCCCATCTTTTTAGAAGTTTGAATAGCAATCCTGTGTACCATGGCCAAATTTATGTCAGCGATTACAAGTTCCACTAAATCCCATCACTCGAAAGTGACAGCTTTGTTTGTTGTCCTCCCCCCTTTCTTTTTATTTTGCATTGGGCCTTAAGATGTCTCAGTTTACCACAACTGAAACCTTTTGAACCTTGATTGTTTTTTCCTTGTTGAATCAAAGGTTTCAAAGTTGCGGCAAATGCATTAGGCATGTATGCAGCTTTTTCCTCAGCTGTGCCAACTTTAGAGCAAGCTTCATTCATATCCACCAAGGTCGCTGATGTTGGCAGCACCTGTAACAATCGCTTACAAGTCGGGTTAGCATTTTCTACAGCCAAGATCAGTAGCGAGGCTTCTCTTACAGGGTCAGTAAGTGGTGCTTTGTCTAAAGCATTTTTCAGTCTATCTAAGAACTGCATATACAACTCTTTAACATCTTGTGTAATTTTAACATAAGAGGCATTTGGTTTCACATCTTCCGGTAATGTTTCTAAAGCTTCCCTTGCTAGGCCTTCTGACTGCCTGAAATTTCAATGTGCAGTCGTGCTTGTACTTGTACATCAGCAAAGGGTCCCTGGCCCAGTAACATAGCTACAGAAGTTCCCCTTAATGGATCCCCATCAATCCTTTCCAGATTGTTAACTGCAGCAATTTGACACAAATCAGACCACCTTGTTCGCCATACCAATTCTTGCATAGGTGTCAGTATCAGTCTAGCTATTTGTCTGCAATCAAAATGAGTTAAAAGTGATCCAGTAAAAATATTATCAATAAGGGTTTGTATAGAGGGAGGGGTTAATCCATACTGCAAAACTGATTGTCTAGCTTCTTTAATGATTTTCCAATCTAATCCATACCATGTCTTTGGACCTCTCCCCCCTTTCCCATCACTCCTCCCCCCAGCTGAACCAGATACATCATTGGAATAAATTCACATTCAATCATTGCTTCCTTTATCAGTCCTTTCCACTGCAATCTGGGGCCATCATCATTGTCTGTGGCTCCATCCAACTTTGGATTGCAAGTGCCTGACAGCCTCTCTGTGGCTGCCATGTCGTCTCATCTGAATTGTTCATGCAGTTTTTGTTGTTGCTCCAACTCCCCCAACTTTTCTAAGAATTCTAGAGCCCATAAAGGTTGATCTCCCATTGCCTGCTGATTACACGAGCCAGCAGGTGATGGTGGAGTTGGCACAGGGAGTGCTGGATACAAATGACAGGTGTGGGGTGCAGGTTGTGGTGGAGCAATTGCAGCTCCCTGTTCCTCAGGCTCAATTTCCATTGCTTTATTTTGTGCTGGGTTCAGTGCTCCTTGAGGGTTAACACCTGATTCCTGTGCTGGAGATGAGTTCTGTACTGTCTGTGACCCTCTTCCTTCCTCTGCTTCTCCAGAGGGGGTGCCGATGGAGAAGCAAAGGAAGGAATGCCAGGGTCATTGCCAAATCCTTTTAATGGAAATGCAGACACCAAGTCCCAGAGTGGCAAATGCTCCTGCAGCAGCATTTTGCTCTGCTTTCATTTCATTATTGGGCTACTGAACATAGTTTATATTTTTTTCTCATCAAAATCACACACTGTCTGATTGGCTGCTCTGTTTTGTTCACTCATATTTTGATGGGTAGCTTCCTGACGAATTTAAAGTTCATCAGTAAAGGGTTTGGCTTAGAAACACCATGACAAGAGCTGCTTATCCAGCGGGGCGCCTGCCCTGTCAAGGCTCTCAGGCACAATTTCCGTTATCCAAGTCACGGCACCAAATTTCTTGTAAGTTCGCTGCCTAATTAAGTCCAACAGAGTCAAGCCAATTAAGAAAATTATTTTATTAAGCAAGCAGCAAAAAGCAAAACAGCGCTGGGCGGCCTGGGGAATCTCCTGTTCCACTAAAGGCACACGTTTTACTCAGATCAGTTTGATTTTTTACATTATTTTCTTCATGTATAGGTGGCATTTTCAACATCTCCTGTGTTTGCACAGTCTGTTGTTTAGGGGGTAGTTTTTCTGCCCTTTCGACCATTTGTCTTGAAATCACTAGCTTACAGAGCAGGAGGTATGTGGTTATCTTGCTCATTACTCTTTGCTAACCTAATCAATCTTTCACAAAGCCTTAGCCGAGAATACACATTTTTCGAAGTCTCAGGCACATTAGTCCCTTAAGATTTGATTAACAAACTTATATAATTATTACAACTATAACTAGTCCCCTAGGATTTGATTAACAAACTTCTACGTAATTATAACGCCCAGCATGGCTGGAGCTGCTGGCACAGCTTGGCCGAGCTGCACAGCTGCCCCTCAAGGCCCCGGTGAGCAGGGGATGGCTCTGGGCAGGGACCCTGTCCAGGAGTGGGCCCCAGAACGTGTCTGCCTTTCAAGAGAAATCTCGTCCAGGCTCATTCTCCTTCTTGGCCTTGCTTTGCCTTTGCCAGCTGCTCTCGCACAGGATTAACAATCAATGACTATTTTGACAGGAAAGGGATACCGACAAGTTGCTTCCAGCGTGCACCAGAAAGTTCACTCTGTGACCAGCCAGGAATTCGGGTCAATCCATATCCCGATCCCAGTAGAGAGGGGAGCACAGATCAAAACCTTTTTCTGGTGTACTGGGCTCCCCAACTGCTTCAGGGAACGGAGCACTACAGGCAGGTCCTCAGTGTGCAAAGCCATGGCCTCAGCTGTAACCGTGGGTGCATCCTGTGGCCCAGGAACGTCCGTGGCTGTAAATGTGTGTTTGGCTGAATCACAGGGTCAGGGCATAGCGAGGCCCTTGTTGTTCCTATGGCACTGCTTAGCAGCCCCAGCAGACCCCGGGGTCGGGGCCCTTCCCCGCCGGGGCCCTGACCGAGCCCGGCCTGGCCGCGGGACCCGGCCTGACAAGGGCACGGCGGCTCCAGAGGCTCCGTCCTGCCCCCAAGGGATGGGGTCTGCCCTCCCGCTGAGCCGGCAGGATGGGCCCAAGGCTTTGCAGGGAGCTTCCTGATTCTTTTGCACAGCCTCGACTGACAGTGTCTCTTTGCTGTGCTGAGAAGACTAAAATATCTCCTCTCATTTGACCCCACAGCACACCTCACAAGAGATCCCTGCACACTTTAGCAGGGACACCAAAAAAACCCTGCGTGCCTCAGGAGGTGCAGACTCAGATGATGCCACTGAAGGAAATGTGCCCTCAGCCCAGGGATGCTCAGCATTGGTTCCTCCAGCCCCTCATGGCCCTGACACTGCTCACAGCAGCCCCTGCCTGGCTCCTGCCTGCCCACACCGTGGGCATCCACGGCTGCTCCCGCAGATGGAGCTCAGGCAGTGCTGGTGCCATGTGGGCTTTGCTGGTGCTACCACCCGGACACTGCTGTGACAACTCCATTTCTTGATTGAAACATAAATACATTGGCCAATCTCTGGCCTGGCAAACTGGGGCTGCCCAACTTCAGTTCGGCACAGAGTACAAGGCCAGGGGACTCGGGGGCAGAGGGTCTCGTTTGGGAGGTGAGGGTATTTTGCCAGCCTCAAAAGAGGGGTGCAGCTGCACCAGGGCAGATGGGCAATGATTTGAATGGATGGGATGGCAGGTCAGTTTGTCACTCCTTGTGTTTTTCGGTTGGTCTAGTGAAGCTTCAGAGGAGCACCTGTGGAGAGAGGAGGTGTCAGAGGCCCCAGCTGCCGCTGGCACACAGGGAGCCTGGTGCACAGCAGGGCTCAGAGCTGCCAAGGCTCCCCAGCACGGCTGGCCCAGTTGGACAGCTGCCCCTAAAAGCCCTGGCAAGCAGGGGATGGCTCTGGGCAGGGAGCCTGTCCAGGAGCAGTTCCCAGAGCATGTCTGCCTTTCAAGGGCAATCTCCTCCCTACTCTTTCTCATTATTTGCTTTGCTTTGTCTCTGCCCACTGCTCCTGGGGCTGCTCTTGGCCAGGCAGCCTCAGTGGGAGCCAGCACTGGCTGCAGCCCCAGCAGGTTCCCCAAAACAGGACCCAGCAAGACCTTTAAAAGGCAGTTGTTTGAGGCAGAGATCAGCAAAATACTCACCATTTTTTCTTCCAGCGGTACCAGATTCCAGCATAGCAGACCATAAGGAAAAATGCCCCACCAGCCACAATAGCCATTAATGTAATCAAACAATATGGTCCCCAGCAGAAAACTCTTTTCGTGCTTTTCCAGATGTTGTCAGAACGTGTTGACATTCCAGCTGCACCTGTGGGAGCAATGGGGAGCGTGAGCCCGTGCTGTGCTGCACTGCTGAGCGGGCAGCACGGGGCATACAGCCAGGACGTTCTCTGTTTGCCCCAGAGCTGTGGTCTGCAGGCACCTTGCTGCCCCTTGGCACAGGACTGCTCAGTGCCTGAACCCCTGAGACGGCATGGAATAATTCCTCTGCACAGTGCCGGTCTTCTCCAGGCAATACTTGTCAAAGACATGGATAAGGACTAGAAAAATGCCCAGGGTTTTAGAGCTGCTCCAGAACCCTCTCTCCTCCAAAGAGCTGCCCCTCCTGATCTACCCAGAGACTGGGAAATTGCAGGGATCTCAGGCTGTGCAAGACCCACAGTGCAGCTGGCGCTCTCTGTCAGCTGATGCCAAATGCCTTCCTGCACAGGCTGGGCAGAAGCTGCAGCCAGGCCAGGCTAAAACAGCCCTGCATGGCATGAAAGCAGCAGCAGCAGCGGGGAAGCCAGGCTGCCATGGATCCCTTGCCGCTGTGCCGGGCACGGTGTGTCCACACGTGCAGAGAAAGCCCCCAGCTGCTGAGTCTCAGAGCAAGGCTGAGGGAAATGCACCCACCACGACGTCTCTCCAGTTCACTCAGGATTTGTTCTCGATGTTTGGATTCCTCCAAGGACTTATTGCCATCTCTAAGTTTGTTCTTCCTTCTCAGGGGACCTTAACAGAAAGTATTGCCATTGCAGATGAATGGATGCCACAAAAACAGTGCTCAGCCTGTGGGGTCAGCAGGGACACACTACTCACGCCTGCGATAGGAGCTGGGCTGGTGTGCAGAAACCAGCAAAGGAGCTGGAAAAGTCCTCCCTGCGGACACACCTGTAACTCAACAGCCACAGAAGCTTCTGTCATCTCTGCTGCTCTGCACGGGCAGCCCTGAGCCGCAGTAGAGGTGAGGGGATTTCACAGGGCGAGGGCAAACAGTGCATGGCTCTCTCCTGGCTCCTACAGACCTGCAGCCCCAGCTGAGCATTGGACTCTGAGCTGGAAGCTCTCCCAGGGGAAAAGGCCGTGACCTACCCTCACCATCTCCCAGAGGCTCAGTCCTGGACATGGCTTGGGAACGTGCATCACCCTCACCAACACGTATGGCTGCAAAGACAGGCAGGACAGAACAGCTCCCAGCACTGTTGGAGATCCTCAGGCTACCTGGGGCTGGCAAAGGAGCTGCACAAGGCACAGCCCTGGGGAACAGCCCGGGGGCCAACCCCTTCCCTCTCTGCTCTTCTCTGTGGCTGCACAGAGCACACAGAGGGAGACAACTGGCATTGAACAGTAAGAGGGAGTGACAGCTCAATGATCCCTTCCTCCCATGACAGTGATCTGTGGGATCAGCAGGCTCCGAAGGGAGAGGGCAAAACTAAGGAAACCTTCCAGACTCTTAAGGAAATGGCACATGAGTGAAACCCTTGCCACATCGTCACTGATATTTGTCAGTAAATGGTAAATTCAGAACTTGCCTCCATTACTTTCCAAAATCTTCAAACCATCATCCACCAGCAATTCCAAATAATCCATTTCGCGTTCCCAATCTAGAAGGGAGCACAGATCAGAACCATTCCCGTGCTGTGCCGGGATCCCCTGCTGCCTTAGGGAACTGGGCTCTGCACAGGGGTCGGGTAAGGCCGTGGGAGCCAGATGTCAATGGAGATGGCCAAAGCTGCAGAGGGGCCTGGGGAGCTCTGCGCTGGCTCCGGGTCCCTCTCCGCACTCTTTGCAGGGCCTGTGCAACATCCCTGGAAGGGCAGGCACTGCCAAGCAGCAGAGATGGCAGCTCAAGCCTCAGCAGGGCTCAGGCCCAGAGGCACAGCAATTACATCCTGTGAATGTACCTGGCATGGCCTCCCTTCCTGCAGCAGAGGCTGCCAATGAGGCACTGCTTCCTCCGGGAAACGCTGCACTCAGCACAGCCTCTCTATCTGCTTCTGCAGAAAGGGACAGCTGGATCAGATGGAGCTGATCCCCATTGGGGAGGAAGCATGTACAGGAGGCAATATTTATCAAAGACATTGATAAGGACTAGGAAATCATATAAACTTCTGGGACTGGCCAGGGCCCTCCCTTTCTGTTACAGCCACTCTTTCTGAACAACCCTGAGACTGGGAAATTGCAGGGATCTCAGGCTGTACAAGACCCACGGTGCAGTTTGGGCTCTCTGTCAGCTGATGCCAAATGCCTTCCTGCACAGGCTGGGCAGAAGCTGCAGCCAGGCCAGGCTGGCAACCAGCCTTGCATGGCATGAAAGCAGCAGCAGCAGCGGGGCAGCCAGTCTGCCATGGATCCCTTCCTGCTGTGCCGAGCACGGTGTGTCCACACGTGCAGAGAAAGCCCCCGGCTACTGAGTCTCTGGAGAAGGCTGAGGGACAAGGACCCACCTTGTCCTCCTTGCAACATTTCCTTCAGCATTTGCCTCATGAGTTCAGATGGCTCATGGGCTGTCTTCTGTGCTGCAGTTTTCTTCATTCCTGTTGGAGGAGCTGAGAGTAACATAGTTCCATTTCTCAGGAGGGATCCACAAATCCAGTGCTGAGCCTGTGGGGTCAGCAGGGACACACTACTCACCCCTGTGATGGGAGCCATGCTGGCGTGCAGCATCCAGCCCAGGAGCTGGAGAAGTCCGCTCTGCAGACACACCTGCAACGCCACACAACACCTTGTCACCTGCTTCCTCCCTGGTTGTCATGGATTATTCCTTGGGAGGACATTGAGAAGATACCTGCAGGAGGCCCAGATGGCTTCAAAACTTTATAGTGCCAAACTAATGGAGAAGCCTTGCCAGGAACCCCATCTAGAAAGGAGCACAGATCAGAAGCATTTCCATGGTCTGCTGGGATTTCCTTTGCCTTTAGGGAACAGGGCTCTGCAACGGGGTTCTCTTCAGACTGTGGCAGTCAGATGTCAGTGGACATGGCCATAGATGTATAGGGACATGGGGAGCTCTGGGCTGTCTCCTGGTCACTCTCCACACTCTTTGCAGTCCCTGTGAAACATCCCTGGAGAGCTGGGATCAAAGCCCAGGACCCACTGGGGCTCTCTCATTTCCACAGTGGAAATTCTCCCTAATGCCCCAAGAAAAACTACAGCAGGCCATACCACAAGAATCCCTTGTTTCACCCCATCCAGTGCCCTGTGACAGCTGCCCCAGACCAAGGGGACAGAGCCAGGCCCTGTCAGGAGCCAGTGCACCCCCTGCCCCATTGGGAGCCAGGGCTGGCTCTGGCCCTGGGCTCACGGCAGGACTCCTGCTCAGAGCTGCTCCTGTGCCTTGGGCCTCTGGGCACTCAGGGCCACCTCTGGGAGCAGCTGCAGCAGGAGGGACGTTGGTGCACAAGTCCCGTTTCCCAGGGGTCCTGAACCAGCTCCAGAGGCCCTGAAGCCGAGGCGCCTGTGGCTTTGGCTGCTGCCAGATGGTGCAAGGGGAGGGACTGGGGGAAGAGCTGCTGCCACACAGCCTTGCCAAGGCCTGAGCCGGCACAACAATTACCTCCTGTGCCTTTGTCCGTGCCAGGCATTGACTTTTGTCCTGCCATAGAGTCTGCCACCAAGCCACTGTTTCCTCTGGGTAGTGTTCCCTTCTGCACAGACTTTTGTTCCATTGCTTGGGAAAGGAAAAAGGTCAGGTGGATCAGATGGAAGCATTCCCCATTCTGGGAGGTGGGGTCATCAGAAGACAATGGTTTTCAAAGTCACAACTAATGTTCAGGAAAACATCTTGGTTCAGAGGCTGGGCCCGGGCCCTCTCTCCTCCAGCTAGCTATCAGTCCTGAGCAAAAGTCCAGTGGGCATCCCACAGGGCAAGGGCACATACTTACATGACTCTGTCCTGGCTCCTACAGCGATGCCTCCCCGGCCGAGCTTTGGGCTCTGAGCTTGCAGCTCTCCCAGGGGAAAAGGCCGTGACCTACCCTCACCATCTCCCAGAGGCTCAGTCCTGGACATGGCTTGGGAACGTGCATCACCCTCACCAACACGTATGGCTGCAAAGACAGGCAGGACAGAACAGCTCCCAGCACTGTTGGAGATCCTCAGGCTACCTGGGGCTGGCAAAGGAGCTGCACAAGGCACAGCCCCGGGGCACAGCCCTGGGCCCGGCCCCTTCCCTCTCTGCTCTTCTCTGTGGCTGCACAGAGCACACAGAGTAGACACTGCATTGCACACAGTAAGAGGAGTGACAGCTAAGTGCTCCTCCTCCATTGACGTGATCCTGGGGACACAGGGCTCCATAGGGAGCCATGGCACTCAGGAACCTTCAGACCTTAAGAAAGTGGCCACAGAGTGACCTTTTGCCACATCGTCACTGAATTCTGTCAGTAAATGGTAAATTCAGAACTTGCCTCCATCACTATCCAAGATCTCCAAACCATCCTTCACCAGCAATTCCAAAGAATCCATGTCCTGTTCCCAAACTAGAAGGGAGCACAGATCAGAACCATTTCTGTGCTGTGCTGGAATCCCCTGCTGCCTTAGGGAACTGGGCTCTGCACAGGGGTCGGGTAAGGTCGTGGGAGCCAGATGTCAATGGACATGGCCAAAGCTGCAGAGGGGCCTGGGGAGCTCTGCGCTGGCTCCTCGTCCCTCTCCATACTCTTTGAAGGGCCTGTGCAACATCCCTTGAAGACCTGGCTGGAGCAGGCCAGGGCCCTTTGTGGCTCTCTCCCTCCCACAGAGGAAAGCCTCCCTAAAGCCCTATGGAAAACCATTGCCAACTCTTCCTGGGGAGAAGGCAGCGCTCTCCCAGGAAAGGGGAGCCAGGCCGTGGACTCACCTGCTGCCTGCACTCGCCATGGAGCAGCCTGGGCAGCCCTGTCAGACAGGGCCACTGCCAGGAGGAGCAGGAGGAAGAGGCGCAGAGCAAGGGCCATGGTGCCTTGCCCTCTGCCACTCTCGCAGCTCTTGCTGCCACCACTGTCCTGACACTGCTGTGCCAATGTCAGCACCACTGCTGCCACCGCCACTGATGCTGCTGCAGCAGTTGTGGTCAGGGACTGACTGGTTGGTCGTTGTGTTGCTGTGCAAGCATGGGGCTCTGGCAGCTCTGTGAGCTCAGAGCCTGCTGTGACCTCAGTCTGCTGTGAGCTCAGAGCCTGCTGTGACCTCACAGCCTTAGCTGTACCTCCAGAGTGTCCCCCCATCTGTACAAATGGAGTGCCCTGATTGGAAATATTCTCCTGCCTGCAAGGGCCATTGCTTTGCAAAACCTTTGTTTTGCCTGCTGATATTGCTGGTCAGGTTGTGTTCCTTGACATGCTTTTGATGGCTTCCCTCTTTTCCTGGTCATGCCACTGGAGGATGTGCAGACCCAGATGATGCCACTGAAGGAAATGTGCCCTCAGCCCAGGGATGCTCAGCATGGGCTGCCCCAGCCCCTCACGGCCCTGACACTGCTCACAGCAGCCCCTGCCTGTCTCCTGCCTGCCCACACCGTGGGCATCCACAGCTGCTCCCGCACATGGAGCTCAGGCACCTCTGGTCCCATGTAGGCTTTGCTGGTGCTACCACCCGGACACTGCTGTGACAACTCCATTTCTTTATTGAAACATAAACACATTGGCCAATCTCTGGCCTGGCAGACAGGGGCTGCCCAACTTCAGTTCAGGGCAGAGTACAAGGCCAGGGGACTCAGGGGCAGAGGGTCTCGTTTGGTAGGTGTGGGTTTTGGTATTTATCCATTTATCTATCTACATCTATTTATCTATCTATTATTCTATCTATTTATCTATCTATATCTATCTGTCTAGCTGCTATTTATCTATCTATTTATCTATCTATCTATTTATCTATCTACATCTATTTATCTATCTATCTATCTATTTATCTATCTATCTGTCTATCTATCTGTCTAGCTATGAACCTACCTACCCTTAGAAGTATTTGAACATAAATAAACCATCACTCATCACCCCAAAACAGGGGTGCAGCTGCAGCGGGGCAGATGGGATATGATTTGAGTGGCTGGGATGGCAGGTCAGTTTGTCACTCCTTGAGTTTTTCTGTTGGTCTAGTGAAGCTTCAGAGGAGCACCTGTGGAGAGAGGAGGTGTCAGAGGCCCCAGCTGCCAGTGGCACACAGGGAGCCTGGTGCACAGCAGGGCCCAGAGCTGCCAAGGCTCCCCAGCACGGCTGGAGCTGCTGGCACAGCTTGGCCCAGCTGCACAGCTGCCCCTCATGGCCCTGGTGAGCAGGGGATGGCTCTGGGCTGGGAGCCTGGCCAGGAGTGGGCCCCAGAGCACGTCTGCCTTTCAAGGGCAAACTCAACCCATCTCTTTCTCCTCCCTGCATTGCTTTGCCTTTACCCATTGCTCCTGGGGCTGCTCCAGCACAGGTTTATTCAGACTGGAAGGGGACACTGACTAGTTGCCTCCCACTTGTGCCTTCATCTTCACACTGTGACTGCCCAGGACTTCAGGTCAATCTATATTTCGGTCACAGTTTAGTGGGAAGCACCGATGAGATCCATTTTCATGGTGTTCTGTTCTCCTCACCTGTTATAGGGAATTGGGCACTGTAAGGAGGTCTTCAGCATGAGAAGCCACGGCCTCAGTTGTAACCACAGGTGTCTCCTGTGCTCCAGGAATGGCCGTGGCTGTAATTGTGTGTTTGTCTGCAGCACAGGGTCAGGGTGTAGCGAGGCCCTTGTTGTTCCTGCGGCGCTGCTCGGCAGCCCCAGCAGACCCCGGGGTCGCAGCCCTTCCCCTCTGGGGCCCTGACCCGGCCCAGCCCAGACACATGGACCCGGCCCAACAAGGGCATGGTGGCTCCAGAGGCTCCGTCCGGCACGCAAGGGATGGGCTCTGCCCTCCCGCTGAGCCGGCAGGCCGGGCTCAATGCTTTGCAGGGAGCTTCCTGCAGCTTAAACCTCAAATGAGAGTGTCCCTTTTCTGTGCTGAGAAGACAGAAATATGTTTTACCCCACTGAAAACCTCACAAGATATCCCTGCACACATTAGGAGAGACCATAAATATTCCTTTGTGCCTCATGAGTGATTCCTGCACACTTTTGGAATGACCCCAAAATAGCCTTGTGTGCCTCACAAAAGAATCCAGGCTCCTGTCCACCTTAGAATAGACTTAGCTCCTCTCCAGGCCTTGATGGCAAACACTAAATTGCCATGTAAATCAAAGGAAGTTAAGCCCCTGCCAGCCTTACAGAGGTAAATCCAGTCACCAGTACTCCATAGAAAAGATCCCGAATCCCCTAAGAACCTCATGAGGAAGCACAGCTACATGCACCACATACAAAGGGCCCAATCCCCCGCATGTCTTACAGGAAAACCCAACACCCCCATGTGCCTCACAATGGAACCCAGTCATCTGCCAGCCCTACAGGGGTCCCGCATCACCTGCATGCCTGTCCCAGGGGCGATGTTGTGAGTTTTGTGTCCCCAGTCGTCTGTTCTGTTTGGGCTGGATATGTTCTTCAAGACTGGCTCAGGGAAGTTTTGTTTCAGTTTTGTTATCACCCTTCTGATAATAGTCAGAGGGACATAGACATATAGTGCTGCTTATGCGGCTGCTTTTGCTTTTCTTTGCTGGCGTTGCTCTTGCTTCTGCTTAGCTCTTTAGTTATATTATCGCGACAGTCCAAAATTCCTCCGGACTGTTTTTCTTTCCCTCCCTCATTTTGTGGAATCATTCAAGCCTGCTCTGGACTGGGATCTGGGAAACACCGAGAGTCTGCACTCTGTGGCCTGCAGCAGCCTGCCCAGCACTGGAGAGATCAACAACAGAGCAACCACTCCCCAGAGAGACTTTTGAATTTGTTATCTCATCAGAATGGTGATCCAGTATTGTTCATTTTGTGTGTTGGGGGGTGCTCTGTCTGTTCAATAAACAGGTTCTTTCCACTTCTCTCCGAGGAATCTTTCCCCAACCGGTTGGGGGTGGGAGGGGCTGTGAGGGTTTGCTCTCTGAAGGGGTCCGCTTGGGAGTTTCTCCCCAAACTTGCCCTAAACCAGGACAATTATTCAGAGTGTAAGTGTAATAGAGGAACCTATTTCTTCAACTGTTGTTGGTAAATGTAGGGGATTGGTTTGAAATTCATGAATTTCTGTTTGTTCTCCATTGTGAGTGACATCTACTGGGATGGGGGTTGATGGCTAAACTAGGAATGAAAGTCCATATAATGCAAGGGGATAAGGAAGCTCCCAGCACTGTAACTTTGTGTCAAATGTCTGAGCAGACCTATGCTAAAGTAACCCCACAAGTGTGGGCAGTGCCAAGGAAATGTGGAAAATGAGATGTGGAACCTTGCAAATGACTTGGAAGCCACCAGCACAAGTGGTGTCTGAAAAGCAATACCCTACTTGAGGGGAGGGAAGGAAAGGGGTTACAGCCTGTTCCTGAGTGCCTGTTAAAGGCAGGTCTTTGCAGCCACGGGTGGCTCCTATGATGCTGCTATCCTGCCAGGTAAGAACCTGGCAGAATTTTTGAGTGTTCAAAAGCAGATGATCTGAGGCTCCTGTCCTAGCCCTTCCAGACAGGGAGAAAGAATTTGAATTTTATGTGGCTCTTGAGCAGGGGTATGTCAAAGGAGTGCAAGAACACCACGGGGTGCTACTTGCAGACTCATGTCCCATTTTTATAAACTGCTAGACCCATGAGCCAGAGGTGGCCCCATTGTTTGCAAAATTGTGCAGCCACCGGCTTTAATGGTAACTGAGGATGGCAGGAGGTTCTCTAATCCATAAAAACTCACATGAGGTTAAGGCTTTGTCCCCCAAAAGAGCCTTTCATGGAACAGGAAGCTCTAGAATCAAGATGTGTGGAAGGATTTAACCCCACTGCCAGTTCCCGGCTGAGCGAGGGCAGCGCCAACGTGCAGCAGCTCAAGGATCCGCTCCCTGTGCCCTTGCCGGGATAGGGCTGCCCTGAGCCTTGGCATGGACAGAGGGTCCCCCTTGTGTGCTCGCTCTGACCCTGCTGCCACAGCCTGGCTCCCTTCCATTCAGCTTCCTCCCGTCAGGGACACTCTCCACACAGATGCTGCTTCTGATTCCTTGCATTCACAGCACTGTTTTTCCTGCATTTTAGCCAGGCCTTCCCCAGTGTAAGGGGCCGGGCTGTTCAGGGCAGAGTGTGTTGATGTTTCTGTGTCCAAGGTTAGTGTTTTGCGAGCTGTGGTGTGTCCCTTTTGCCCAGCGCTGTCCCTCTGTGCCCTGCTGGCCGACGTTTCCCCTCAGCAGGGCCGAGCCTTTTCCCGCCCTTTTTGCCCTCAGCGCTGGCCCCGCCCCCCGCTCTGACCACGCCCCCTGTGCTCGGAAGGGCTCCCCGCCCTCCCCTCCTTAAACCCCGGCCCTGGCTCTGCCCTCATTAGTGCCGCACTAATCAACGCCCTGCCGGCACACAGCAGGGCTTGGCAGGAGCTCTCTGACACAGCCTGCCTGCCTGGGGCACGGCACACATGCACACTGATGGACCCCCATTCAGGGCAGGGATCCCGGGCACCGTCACCCACCGGGAAAGATGCTCCGTCCCAGCCCACACCTACACCAAAGGGAGAGGAGGAAAGCAGGGTGCCACAGACACAGCACCCCTCAGCAGTTCCCCTGCTGTCTGTTCCCCACCCTGCCCCTTCCAGCTCCATGCCATGTTTACAGGAGCTCTAAAAGAGGAAAGAGAGAGAAACAAGCTCCAGAGCGAATTCCTGGAAGAGAAATCCATGAATGGCCAGGACGCTCTTGTGGCTCCTGCCTGATAATCATTCCTGTGGGGGACACGCCACAGGGTGTCCCTGTGGAACTGTCCAGCTGGAGCTGGACACTGATCTCTCTTGGATCTCCATGGCACCTGTCCCAGACAAGGATGGTCCTGGATATGCACCTGGCTCTGTGCCAGAAAGGTCCCTGCTCCCTGGTGTGGGATGGCAGGGGTAGCAGTGGCCCTCTCACACTCATCCCACTCATTGCTCCCTGCGCTGGCTTTGTCTCTGGGTGTTGATCTCCCCCTTTTTCAGGGTGTCCAGCCTTGTTCCCATGGGGAGGGTCCTTGGAAGCACCCATGGCATACCCAACCTCTCTGGGGGTGGGAGCACTGGTGAGGGAGGGGGCTGTTCCTGGTGACGAGAAACTTGGCTGCTGCCGTGTGCCAGGGGCTTTCTGCCTTGCTGGGCTGGGGGAACACCCTCTCTGAGCTCAGACCCACACCCACTCCTTCCCACAGCTCCTCCCACAGCATCTGCTGTCCCCCAAAGCCTTTCCTTGGCTCTTGGCATACCCTTCTTCTTGCCCAGGGAGCCTCCTCCCAGGTAAAGGGGGGGCTCCCCAGAGCCCACGACTCTCCAGCTCAACCCCTCTAGAGCCAGGCAGAGACAGCCCCCGGCTGCCCTAGAGAAGAGGGGAAGGAGCCCACACCGACCCCTCAAATCCCAGTGGGACAAAGACACAGGCCATCCAAATCATAGGGGGACAGGGAAAATGCCCTGCAAGAGTCTCTTGACCAAGGCTGCAGCTGCTGTTCGTCACCTAAATAATTAGAACCTCGCAGCAACCCCTGACCAAGATCAGAATTCAAAGAAAATTGGAACACATTGTGACATTGTTTCTTTGTGATAACTTCGGTCATCTCCCACAGCTCCCACAACAGGCACAGTGCAGATCAGGGCAGGATACTGGGATGGCCTGGGTTATCCCAGCATTTCTTGGACACTCGGTGAAGCATAAAAACCTGGCCAGGCTTTCGCCAGTGCCTTCGTGAACATGGGATAAAACTCCCAGATGGCCTTTCCCAGAAGGTCCAGGGGTGTGTGGGGTAACGCTGCCAAAAATGGGCACATGGGAGGGGACCAAACTCACTCGGCAGGAATTCCAAAGCACTTCCAGGGTGTCCTTTCCCTCTTGTCCATGCAGGACTTTGATCCTTCTCCAGGACCTTCTCCCTTCTCTTGGGTTCATCCTGCAGTGTGGGGAGCAGCTGTGGGGGGATTCCACCCCTTGTCCCTGCTCAGGTGAGTCCCCAGGTGTGGAGCTGCCTCCAGCCCAGGAATCCTGAGAGGAGGGTGCTGAGCTGCTGGAGTGAGTCCACAGGAGGCCACGGAGCTGCTCCGAGGGCTGGAGCCCCTTTGGAGCCAGGCTGTGAGAGCTGGGGGTGTTCAGCTGGAGAAGAGAAGGCTCTGCCCAGAGCTCAGAGCCCCTTGCAGTGCCTACAGTGGCTCCAGCAGAGCTGCAGAGGGACTGGCAGCACCTGGGCCTGGCAGCGCCTGGAAGCAGGAGTAGCCAGAGCTGGGAGCACCTGGATCTTGGAGCAGCCAGGTCCCACCATGTTTGGTGATGCCTGAGCAGGGCTGCGGCGATGCCAGTGACATCCTGCAGTGACATCTGCCCCGTGCTGCTGGGCGTGTGCTCAGTCCCAAACCTCACCCTGCTGCTGATCTCCATCTCACTCTGCCTTGAGACACACTCACCATCCCGGATTTAACCTCGTCCCAGTCCCAGACTCGTGCAGCCCCAGAGCCCATCTCAAGGACAGGTGTTGCAGTTTCATTTTGAAACCAGAAAGAAACATTAATTATGTCTAGTTGTTTAGGTTTGTCAGTTTGAGTTTTCCCAGCCAATTCACCAATTAATGTGGTGGGTTTATTTTTTGCTGTGACATGGGATTAGGAGGAAAGCAAAGAATGTTTAAACTTGAATGGGTATAAAGAAAACTTTTTTAACAGAATGAAAAGGAACATAATATGAAAATCAGAATGAAATTTTCAGGATACCCTCTTTCCACTTTTCTACTGACAATGTGGAGACAAAACTTGGGACTTTTAGTCAGTTTACTACCTCTGAAATCCTTTCATCCAGTTCACTTCAGGAGAAGAGTTTCTCTTGCCATACTATGGAGATTTCTCTTCAAGAGAACAGTTTTTCTTGTGCCTTCAATGTCACTGTGAGCGGGCTGCCTGGGAATGAAAAAAAAATCTGTTTGCAATGTGAAAGTCTTTCCTGTGTCTTACAGTGCTTTTCACATCTGCTTTCATGGGCCATTTCACTTTCTGAAGTGCTATTATAGGGATGACCTGTTCTAGCATAGAGTAAAAGTTCTATTTGTCCTTCTCTGGGGCTAGAGCTTTTCTACTATTCACTCTAGAGCAAGGTTTCTCATTTCTTCATGTTCCGGTTTCTGACTGCATCTACAGCAACATCTATTTGCTTCAACTCCTGGTGCCTCAGCTCACAGCTGTGCCAGAATGCTACATCCCCCCAGTGTATTTCCATGAGTTACAAGGGTGAAAAACCAAACTCTGGTATATCAAATACATCTTCAGTATAGCTTAATAGGACT
>JAGMWU010000212.1:12434-22983 GCA_018697195.1 Certhia americana | reverse complement strand
CCTGGCACCAGCGCTCACCACCAGTGCCACAGGAGGCAGGAAGGGGCTCCCTGTGGGCACTTGAGAGCCCTCTGCAGCACAGTGGCTGCAAGATTCTTGTCTAAGTAGGACACAGGCATGAGGAGGGCAATGGCCATGCTGGCACCTCCTTGCTGGCAGGGCGTGGGACATGGATTGTCCCATGGGGCACTGCAAAGGCCTTGAGGAGGGCAAGCCCTGCTCAACAACATCCAAAGCATCTGCATGGTATCCACTGCATTCCCATCCTGAATCCAAACCTGTTGTGACCGAGACAGCTGTTAATATGATGATGGTAAAGTGAGGCAGGAAGGGCCTTTGTGAGGGATCACAGAGATGTTTATTCCAGCCACACATGCAGACAGTCCAGGGTCTAAGGCAAGGCTCATGGGAACAGTCCACGTTCAAGTATATGGGTGCTAGGAGCTGGGAGAGCATCAGGGACCAATTATCAGGGGGCATTGGGCTATAAAGGTGGGATTGGTGTATGTGAGCCAGTGGGGAAATTGGGAAGGAATGACTGAGTGACACAGGGACGCAGAGAGGGTTAAAGGGCCTGAGTGAGGGAGCAGAACAGGGATACATTGGCATAACAAAAGAGGGGATCATGTGAGAGAAGCCTCTTATGTCTCCTTAACATAGGGAAAGCCTTTCCACAACTCCCCCTTTCTGTATTTGTTAAGAAGGCTTTTCTCAAGGATTTTGAAATTGAACATTTTAGGCAAGTGAATGAACACAAAATGACATGAACAATCAAAAACAATCATATGACAATGTTTCCAAATGCAAATATTTTCTTGGTTACTCAATGCCCAAACAGATTTTCTGGAGTGTCTTTGAGCTGGCAGGAGGGAGGCAGGGTTTTCATGGCAGGGCTTATCAGGAAACTGAGTCAGGGGAGGGTTTCCTCAGCAGAGGCTGGTTCTCTGCTGGCTGTTAGCAGTGTGATCAGCTGTGATTGTGTCTGTATTAGGGAGTGTGGGGGTGCTGTGCCTGTTGGAACTTCAAATAAAGGTTATTAATTTTCAAGAAAAAGGTTGTCACCTTAGGGGATTTTCCTTTCTTTCCCTCCTTCCTTTCATCCTCCCTCTTTTATTAAGAAGGAACTCTAGGAAAAGGGATAGTAAAGGTATGGAGAAGTGTGGCTGTGGGAGGGAGAACATGGAGGGGAAAGGGAGGTAGGGATTTGGGGAAACTTAAAGAAGGGGCAATAGGATTTGGAGAAATCCAAAAGGATTTCCACCAAAAGGTGGAAGGGAAAAGAGGAAGGTCAGAGGGAGGAAAGGAGGTTTTTCACACAAACCCATCTGTGTGCCACTTTCTGGGAACAAAATGGATCCTAACCCATTGAAAACCAGTATATCAGACAGTTCTTCACCCAGCACACCCTGTTCTGGCTCCTCTCACACTTGCACTCCTGTTCTACAGGTATTCTTTGAGGGACACGATCAAAACTCCTCTTCAAATCCTGAAATAGAACCTTCATTGCCTTCCCATCACCCATGAGCCGTGGGGCTCCGTGGAGCTGTGACACAGATTCGTGTGCCTCCGTGGGTCTGTTCCCTCCCCAGGTCTCCACACACTGCAGGAGGTTTCTGGCTGTGACCTCCTGTCCGACAGGAGCGTCCGTCGATCCGATGAGCTCGGCTACAATGGGTGGGAATTCCTCTCCCCTCCAGCTGGGATCAGGGAGATTTGTGGTGTCCAAAGGCACTTGCTAGGTCACCAGGAGGGGCTGGGAATGTGATGAGACTGAGGTTGAGAAATTCACAGCTTACCTAGGGCACTCCTTCCAGGAATGTCTTTGGAAATGTGTCCCTGATGCAAACAGGAGGGGAAGGAAACCATGGAAGCTCCCTCGTGCAGTGCTCTGCCTGGGGTGTTCTGGCCAGCGTAGCAGACAGTGAGGAAGACTCCTAGGCTGTCACTCCTCACCATTGTCAGAGTTTTAGGTGAGATACTTGCAGCAGATCCAGAAGTGAGGGGAGTTCAGAGGGGTTCCTTATCATTTGGAGGCCCCCAGGATTTGGAGAGAATCCCCCAGTTCCCCCAGGATCTCCCCGAACACGCTGATCCTGCCCGTTTGCAGTGAGAACATTCATACCTGGTAGGGAGTCCCCAGCTCTGTCACCAGTATCTCCCAAGGACTCCCAAAACCTTCTAGAAACACCTCAAATCACCCCCAGGACATGACAACCTCACTCGGGATCCTGAAAACATCCTTGGGATGCTTCAAAATTTCTCCAAAAGTGCAAAACGCTGTACAGATCCCCCAAATCCACTCAGGACATCAAAATTCCCACAGGTGCTCCCAACACTCCCCCAGGATCACCTTGAGGAGGTTTATAGCTGGCATGGGTTACCATCTCTGTCACCAGCAGGTACCCCAAAACAGCCTTGACACCCCCAATTCCAGCCCCAGGATCGTCTCACATGTGAGAAGAGGTTTCAGAGCAGCTCCAATATCCTCCTGCACCAGCGGATTCACACAGAGGAGAGGCCCTTCTGCTGCCCCGACTGCAGGAAGGGTTTTAACCACAACTCCACCCTCGTCACCCACTGGCGCATCCACACTGGGGAGAGTCCCTATTAGTGTGGGGAGAGTGGGAAGAGCTTCAGGCACAGCTCAGCCTTGGCCCAACACCAAGGGAGCCAGCACTGAGGGAAGCCCTGCGAGTTCCCCTAGTGTGGGAAGAGCTTTGTGTGCTGCTCCAGCTCCATTCCACATGGGAGGATCCGTGCTGGATGATCCCCAGTGAGCCCCAGTGGGCAGAGTCCTGGTGATCCATGATGGGAAGACACATGGCTGGGGGCCAATCGTCCTGGCTCCATGTGGCCTGGATTTTCATTTTATTTCTCTTTGTCCTTTCAAAAGCCCCATAACCAGGGTAAAAATAAAGATGGTGAACTGTGAAGTCGATGGGGACATGGGGGATCTTCCAGGGTGTGTCAGGCTGCTGAGTCTGAGAGAGTTGAGTTTTCCTAGAAAGGATTTGGGTGTTGCTCAGGGATTTGGGCACCCTATGCCAAGCAGCTCTGGCTCCACTGGAAGACCCTGGCAGAGGTTCTGGGGCAGCTGATCAAGGACCCCTGCCCTGGGACTGTCGCCATATCGGCACATCCCAATTCCCAGTGTTCCCTGTTGTCCTGGTTTGGCCTGATTGACAATTTTGTAATAGTGACAGATGATTAGACCAATGAAAGGAGTGAATACACCTTCGTGAACACACAATTTAAAACAAAACCCCAGGAATACTTCTCCAGGCTTCCAGCCTTGAGGGAGGTGGCCAGCTGGCCCTGGCTTGGCCCACGTGGCTGGGTCTGGGTTGGCCCCACAGCCCAGCTGAGATCTCTGCTCCCAAAGGGGTGGTGAGCGGGCTGCCGAGCCCCTCACTGGGGAGCCCACCGGGCTCTGTCCCAGCGGGCAGCTGGGGCTCCTTGGCAGCGGGGACAAGCCCTTTCCTAGCAGAGCCTGCCGGACTGTGCCAGACAGAGACTGTATTAGCACTGGGAGCAGCTTAAGAGAGAGTGGCCCGGGGGCCAGGAGCAGCTCTGCAGCTGCTGCCATTACAGACCCGGAACGGCCACGTGGCCAGGATCAGAGGGGCCGGGCGGATCTCCCAGGGACACCTCGACATGGCTGGCAATGAACTTTATTTGCTCAGCTGCTTTAAACCAACTTTACTATGGACAGAAGGATAAAAGGGTTGACAGCAGCTTTTCCTGTTTCTCAGCACCCCAGCTAGGTTAGGCGGGCACAACTCGCATGGTGCCAGAGGAGAACACGTGGCCAACAGAGAGGCACGGTGAGCCAGGTTCCCAATGCAGAGCTTGGACCAGATCAGCCTTTCAGCGTTACAAGACTTTGTATAACTGTTTGAATTAATGGTAGAGCTTGAGAACAACTGACTCTAAGAACATAATTTCTCTCCTGAATTAAGAAATGGTAGAAAAGTTGAACACATAGGAACCATATCATGGGACTGTGAGGTCAATAAAGAAGGAGTCAATTCTAGATGCAAGGGATTGAAGAGATGCTTTACGCTTGCAGTCCTATAAAGCTATACCGAAGATGTATTTGATATAGCAGACTCTGGTTTTGTTCCCTTGTAACTCATGGAAATACACTGGGGGGATGTAGCATTCTGGCACAGCTGTGAGCTGAGGCACCAGGAGTTGAAGCAAATAGATGTTGCTGTAGATCCAGTGAGAAACTGGAACATGAAGAAATGAGAAACCCTGCCCTAGAGTGAAAAGTAGAAAAGTTCTAGCCCCAGAGATGGACAAAGAAAACTCTTACTCTATGCTAGAAGAGCTCATCCTTAAAATAGCACCCCAGTAAATGGAAATGGCCCATGAAAGCAGATGTGAAAAACACTGTAAGACATGGGAAAGACTTTCACATTGCAAACAGATTTTTTTTTCATTCCCAGGCGGCCCGCTCACAGTGACATTGAAGGCACAAGAAAAACTGTTTTCTTGAAGAGAAATCTCCATAGTATGGCAAGAGAAACTCTTCTCCTGAAGTGAACTGGATGAAAGGATTTGAGAGTTAGTAAACTGACTAAAAGTCATGAGTTTTGTCTCCACATTTTCAGTAGAAAAGTGGAAAGAGGGTATCCAGAAAATTTTATTCTGATTTTCATATTATGTTCGTTTTTGTTCTGTTAAAAATGTTTTCTTTATACCCATTCAAGTTTATACATGCTTTGCTTTCCTCCTAATCCCATGTCACAGCAAAAAATAAACCAACCACATTAATTGGTGAATTGGCTGGGAAAAATCAAACTGACAAACCTAAACCACTAGACATAATTAATGTTTCTGTCTGGTTTCAAAATAAAACTGCAACACCTGGCCTTGAGATGGGCTCTGGGGCTGCACGAGTCTGGGACTGGGACGAGGTTAAATCCGGGACGGTGAGTGTGTCTCAAGGCAGAGTGAGATGGAGATCAGCATCAGGGTGAGGTTTGGGACCGAGCGCATGCCCAGCAGCACGGGGCAGATGTCACTGCAGGATGTCACTGGCATCACTGCAGCCCTGCTCAGGCATCACCAAACGTGGTGGGAGCTGGCTGCTCCAAGATCCAGGTGCTCCCAGCTCTGGCTACTCCTGCTTCCAGGCGCTGCCAGGCCCAGGTGCTGCCAGTCCCTCTGCAGCTCTGCTGGAGCTGCTGTAGGCATTGCAAGGGGCTCTGAGCTCTGGGCAGAGCCTTCTCTTCTCCACCTGAACACCCCCAGCTCTCACAGCCTGGCTCCAAATGGGGCTCCAGCGCTCGGAGCAGCTCCGTGGCCTCCTGTGGACTCACTCCAGCAGCTCAGCACCCTCCTCTCAGGCTTCCTGGGCTGGAGGCAGCTCCACACCTGGGGACTCACCTGAGCGGGCGGAATACCCCTGAGCTGCTCCCCATGCTGCAGGATGAACCCAAGAGAAGGAAGAAGGTCCTGGAGAAGGAGCAAAATCCTGCATGGACAAGAGGTAAAGGACACCCTGGAAGTGCTTCAGAATCCCTGCCAAGTGAGTTTGGCCCCCTCCCGTGTGCTCATTTTTGGCAGTGTTACCCCACACGCCCCTGGAGCTTCTGGGAAAGGCCATCTGGGAGTTGTATCCCAAGTTCACAAAGGCACTGGCGAAAGCCTGGACAGGTTTTCATGCTTCCCCGAGTGTCCAAGAAATGCTGGGATAACCAGGCCATCCGGGTATCCTGCCCTGATCTGCACTGTTCCCCTTGTGGGAGCTGTGGGAGATGACCTAAATTATCCCAAATCAACAATGTCACAATGTGTTCCAAATTTCCTTGAATTTCAGTCTTGGTCAGGGATTGCTGACAGGTTCTAATTATTTAGGAGACAAACAGCAGCTGCAGTCTTGGTCAAGAGACTCTCACAGGGTATTTTCCCTTCCCCCTATGATTTGGTTGGCCTGTGTCTTTGTCCCACTGGGATTTGGGTGTCAGTGTGGGCTCCTTCCCCCTCTTCTCTTGGGCAGCCGGGGGTTGTCTCTGCCTGGCTCTAGAGGGGTAGAGCTGGAGAGTTGTGGGCTCTGGGGAGCCCCCCCTTTATCTGGGAGGAGGCTCCCTGGGCAACAAGAAGGGTATGCCATGACCCACCAGGGCCTTGGCCAAGGGACAGCACTGGGGGACAGCGGATGCTGTGGGAGGAGCTGTGGGAAGGAGTGGGTGTGGGTCTGAGCTCAGAGAGGGTGTTCCCCCAGCCCAGCAAGGCAGAAAGCCCCTGGCACACGGCAGCTGCCAAGTTTCTGGTCACCAGGAACAGCCCCCTCCCTCACCAGTGCTCCCAGCACCCCAGAGAGGTTGGGTATGCCACAGGTGCTGCCAAGGACCCTCCCCATGGGAATAGGGCTGGACACCCTGAAAAGGGGGGGATCAACACCCCAGAGACAAAGCCAGTGCAGGGAGCAATGAGTGGGATGAGTGTGAGAGGGCCACTGCTACCCCTGCCATCCCACACCAGGGAGCAGGGAACTTTCTGGCACAGAGCCAGGTGCATATCCAGGACCATCCTTGTCTGGGACAGGTGCCATGGAGATCTAAGAGTGATCAGTGTCCAGCTCCAGCTGGACAGCCCCACAGGGACACCCTGTGCCATGTACCCCACAGGGCCGATTATCCGGCTGGAGCCACAGGAGCCTCCTGACCATTGATGGATTTCTCTTCCAGGAATTCACTCTGGAGCTTGTTTCTCTCTTTTTCCTCTTTCAGAGCTCTTGTAAACATGGCATGGAGCTGGAAGGGGCAGGGTGGGGAACAGACAGCAGGGGAACTGCTGAGGGGTGCTGTGTCTGTGGCACCCTGCTTTCCTCCTCTCCCTTTGGTGTAGGTGTGGGCTGGGACGGAGCATCTTTCCCGGCGGGTGACGATGCCCGGGCTCCCTGCCCTGAATGGGGGTGCAGCAGTGTGCATGTGTGCCGTGCCCCCGGCAGGCAGGCTGTGTCAGAGAGCTCCTGCCAAGCCCTGCTGTGTGCCGGCAGGGCGTTGATTAGTGCGGCACTAATGAGGGCAGAGCCAGGGCCGGGGTTTAAGGAGGGGAGGGCGGGGAGCCCTTCCGAGCACAGGGGGCGTGGTCAGAGCGGGGGGCGGGGCCAGCGCTGAGGGCAAAAAGGGCGGGAAAAGGCTCGGCCCTGCTGAGGGGAAACGTCGGCCAGCAGGGCACAGAGGGACAGCGCTGGGCAAAAGGGACACACCACAGCTCGCAAAACACTAACCTTGGACACAGAAACAGCAACACACTCTGCCCTGAACAGCCCCGCCCCTTACACTGGGGAAGGCATGGCTAAAATGCAGGAAAAACAGTGCTGTGAATGCAAGGATTCAGAAGCAGGATCTGTGTGGAGAGTGTCCCTGACGGGAGGAAGCTGAATGGAATGGAGCCAGGCTGTGGCAGCAGGGTCAGAGCGAGCACACAAGGGGGACCCTCTGTCCATGCCAAGGCTCAGGGCAGCCCTATCCCGGCAAGGGCACAGGGAGCGGATCCTTGAGCTGCTGCACGTTGGCGCTGCCCTCGCTCAGCCGGGAACTGGCAGTGGGGTTAAATCCTTCCACACATCTTAATTCCAGAGCCTCCTGTAGCATGAGAGGCTCTTTTGGGGGGGACAAAGCCTTAACCTCATGTGAGTTTTTATGGATTAGAGAACCTCCTGCCATCCTCAGTTACCATTAAAGCCGGTGGCTGCACAATTTTGCAAACAATGAGGCCACCTCTGGCTCATGGGTCTAGCAGTTTATAAAAATGGGACATGAGTCTGCAAGTAGCACCCCGTGGTGTTCTTGCACTCCTTTGACATACCCCTGCTCAAGAGCCACATAAAATTCAAATTCTTTCTCCCTGTCTGGAAGGGCCAGGTCAGGAGCCTCAGATCATCTGCTTTTGAACACTTAAAAATTCTGCCAGGTTCTTACCTGGCAGGATAGCAGCATCATAGGAGCCACCCGTGGCTGCAAAAGACCTGCCTTTAACAGGCACTCAGGAACAGGCTGTAACCCCTTTCCTTCCCTCCCCTCAAGTAGGGTATTGCTTTTCAGACACCACTTGTGCTGGTGGCTTCCAAGTAATTTGCAAGGTTCCACATCTCATTTTCCACATTTCCTTGGCACTGGCCACACTTCTGGGGTTACTTCAGCATAGGCCTTCTCAGACATTTGACACAAAGTTACAGTGCTGGGAGCTTCCTTATCCCCTTGCATTATATGGACTTACATTCCTACTTTAGCCATCAACCCCCATCCCAGTAGATGTCAATCACAATGGAGAACAAACAGAAATTCATGCATTTCAAACCAATCCCCTACATTTACCAACAACAGTTGAAGAAATAGGTTCCTCTATCCCACTTACACTCTGAATAATTGTCCTGGTTTAGGGCAAGTTTGGGGAGAAAGTCCCAAAGGGGCCCCTTCAGAGAGCAAACCCACACAGCCCCTCCCCACCCCCAACCGGTTGGGGAAGGATTCCTCGGAGAGAAGTGGAAAGAACCTGTTTATTGAACAGACAGAGCACCCCCCAACACACAAAATGAACAATACTGGATCACCATTCTGATGAGATAACAAATTCAAAAGTCTCTCTGGGGAGTGGTCGCTCTGTTGTTGATCTCTCCAGTGCTGGGCAGGCTGCTGCAGGCCACAGAGTGCAGACTCTCGGTGTTTCCCAGGTCCCAGTCCAGAGCAGGCTTGAATGATTCCACAAAATGAGGGAGGGAAAGAAAAACAGTCCGGAGGAATCTTGGACTGTCGAGATAAACTAACTAAAGAGCTAAGCAGAAGCAAGAGCAACGCCAGCAAGGAAAAGCAAAAGCAGCCACAAAAGCAGCACTACATGTCTATGTCCCTCTGACTATTATCAGCAGGGTGATAACAAAACTGAAACAAAACTTCCCTGAGCCAGTCTTGAAGAACATATCCAGCCCCAACAGAACAGATGACTGGGGACACAAACCTCACAACATCACTCCTGGGACTGGCATGCACGTGATGTGGGACCCCTGTAGGGCTGGCAGATGACTGGGTTCCATTGTGAGGCACACGGGGGTGTTGGGTTTTCCTGTAAGACATGCAGGGGATTGGGTCCTTTATATGTGGTGCATGTGGCTGGGCTCCTCATGAGGTTCTTAGGGGATTCGGGATCTTTTCTATGGAGTACTGGTGACTGGAGACCTCTGTAAGGCTGGCAGGGGCTTAACTTCCTTTGATTTACATGGCAATTTAGTGTTTGCCATCAAGGCCTGGAGAGGAGCTAAGTCAATCCTAAGATGGATAGGGGTCTGGATTCTTTTGTGAGGCACACAAGGCTATTTTGGGGTCATTCCAGAAGTGTGCAGGAATCACTCATGAGGCACAAAGAAATATTTATGGTCTCTCCTAATGTGTGTAGGGATCTCTTGTGAAGTTTTCAGTGGGGTAAAACATATTTCTGTCTTCTCAGCACAGCAAAGGGACACTCTCATTTGAGGTTTAAGCTACAGAAATCTCCCTGCAAAGCCTTGGGCCCGGCCTGCCGGCTCAGCGGGAGGGCACAGCCCATCCCTTGGGGGCCGGACGGAGCCGCTGGAGCCGCCGTGCCCTTGTCAGGCCAGGTCCCGTGGTGGGGCTGGGCCGGGTCAGGGCCCCAGAGGGGAAGGGCCGCGGCCCCGGGGTCTGCTGGAGCTGTTGGGCAGCACCGCAGGAACAACAAGGGCCTCGATGTGCCCTGTCCTGCAGACAAACACACATTTACAGCTGCGGCCATTCCTGGAGCACAGGAGGCACCTGTGGTTACAACTGAGGCCGTGGCTTCTCACGCTGAAGACCTCCTTACAGTGCCCAATTCCCTAAAACAGGTGGGGAGAACAGAACACCATGAAAATGGATCTCATCGGTGCTTCCCTCTAAACTGTGACCGAAATATAGATTGACCCGAAGTCCTGGGCAGTCACAGTGTGAAGATGAAGGCACAAGTGGGAGGCAACTCCTCAGTGTCCCCTTCCAGTCTGAATAAACCTGTGCTGGAGCAGCCCCAGGAGCAATGGGTAAAGGAAAAGCAATGCAGGGAGGAGAAAGAGATGGGTTGAGTTTGCCCTTGAAAGGGAGACATACTCTGGGGCTCACTCCTGGCCAGGCTCCCAGCCCAGAGCCATCCCCTGCTTGCCAGGGCCTTTAAGGGCAGCTGTCCAACTGGGCCAGCCATGCTGGGGAGCCTTGGCAGCTCTGAGCCCTGCTGTGCAGGGCCAGCAACAGCTGGGGCCTCCGACACCTCCTCTCTCCACAGGTGCTCCTGTGAAGCTTCACTAGACCAACCGAAAAACTCAAGGAGTGACAAACTGACCGGCAATCCCAGCCGTTCAAATCATTGCCCATCTGCCCTGCTGCAGCTGCACCCCTGTTTTGGGGTGATGAGTGATGGTTTATTTATGTTCAAATACTTCTAAGGATAGGTAGGTTCATAGCTAGACAGATAGATAGACAGATAGATTGATAAATAAATAGAGCGATAGATAGATAGATAGATAGATAGATAGATAGATAGATAGATAGAT
>JAGMWU010000211.1:33586-46258 GCA_018697195.1 Certhia americana | reverse complement strand
TTATTTAAGGGGATGTTTCTGGCACCGGCTGTTACAACCTTTGTTTTATTGTTTGTCTCTTATTGTCTTTTATTAAACTCTTTAACTTTTACCAGGAAAGTGAACCTCGTTTTTCACACCTAGCACTCTGTGAAATGTTTCGTTTTCATCTTTTTCTCCTACCTGGAGCTCTCCAGGCCCCTGGTAATGATCCCTTTTGAGCATGAAGGCTTTTCTACGTGCTTCTCTCACCTGGCTGTCATCTCCCTCAGCACTGCTTTCACCAAACCATCGGGAAAAACTTTCTAACACTCTATTAAAAGCAGGTGTAGCTTTATTTTATTTTATTTTGGGGTCACACACCCCCAGCTATCTCACACACCACTTGGTATCTATGTCACTAACACATATCCATCCTATTTCCCAAACTCACACGTGTGTGCTAAACATTCCCACAAATTCATGTACCTATCTAAGGACTTCTGAGAGCTCATTTACATCAGAGTAAGGGGTCTCTCAAGTATCTCTGTGGTTGTTTGGGCAACATCCCATTCCTCAAATTATCCTTTTATGGTCTTGAGCCTCCTAAACCCAGTTTTTCCTCTTTGGACACGTCCCTGCTCCGTGGTGTGGCCAAGAGACACCTTTTTCCTCGCAGTGCTCAGACCTACAATCTATTCTCATGGCTCAGGTACCACCTGCACAAGGAGATGGCTGAACCCAGGACTGAGCACTGGCTGGGAATGTTAAAGGAATTCACAGTAGTAGATGCTGTTTGTTAGCATTAAAGATTTTCCCAACATTTGTTAAAGATTATCCCAACTCTGCCCTGTTTTTCTCCCTTAAGCCCCGCTCCATGACCTCAACATCCCTGGATCTGGATCAGCTCTGTGCCTGCACTGACTGCCCTCACCTCCAGCCTGAGAAATAGGGAATTCAAGGACACCTTGAAGAAGCTGATCTGCTCCACAGTGTCTCTGCAGGAATAACCCCATGTCTCCTTCCAAGGCATTTCCAGTCGAAATCCAGAGCCTCCTGTGCTGCGGGTGTTGTATCTGTGATCACGTTCCTCTTAGTTTGTGAATATCTACAGCTGCTCTGCCTTCCTGGAGTCTGGAACCTGCCCAACCTCATGCCTCCAGGGCATGCCAAAGATGGTGCAACTGCTCCTGTATCACCACTCCACAATCCAAGACGATTTTCTTCAGGCAGGTTGGGCAAAGCTGAGATATGGAACACGAGGAGGGTCATGCAGGGGCTCTCCATGGAATGGTTCCTTGGAAAGGCTTCCTGGGGCAGCACATCCCTGGATAAGAGCAAAGGAGCAAGGCCTGCTCAGTGCCATGTGTCCTAGATGTCCCAGAGAAGCTGAGTCAGAGCCATTTCCCTGGATCAGCTCCCACCCCCCTCTTGCCACAGCCAAACCCATCCTCAGAGAGCTCCAGGTCCATCCCGTGGCCTGTTGAGAAAAGAGCATTGACTGCGATCCCACCAAGAGGTCCTTGGCTCTGAGGGAGCACCTCCATCCCTTGAAGGTGTCACTGGATGTGACACTCAGTGCTCTGGTCTGGTTGGCAAGCTGAGGATTGGTCACAAGTTGGACTCAAGGGCTTTTGATGACCTTGAACGTCTTTTCCAGACTCCATGATTCTGGGATTCCTCAAAACCCTGCTCTCCCAGCTTCTCCTTGTCCAGGATGTGCTCCAGGCCCCAGCCATCCTTCTGGCTCTGCTCTGGTCTGTCAGGTTTTTCCAGTGCTGGGGAGCCCAGACTGGACACAAGAGCCCTGCCATGTGCTGGGCCCGACACAACCCAGCTGCTCCTTCCCTCACCCTTCTCAAAGGGATAAGGGCACAGAAGATGTTGCTTCTTATTTCATAACTTTACCAAAAAACTCACTATGCTCCTCATTAACTGTTTCTCCACTGGTTCCATCCATGTTTATTATCCTGTGTGAGCACCCTTACATCCTTTCATCTTTTTTGCTAGTTAGTCTTTAAGCTCCATCTAGCAACTTCAAGAGAGCAGAAAATTTCTATTCTCTGTGTTATAGAGAATATAACACAGGGCCTGAGAGGCTGTCCCTTCCTGCAGCACCAGGGATGCACTGATCCAGCCTGCAGGATGAGGCTGAGCTCTGGGCAGTGCCAGGGGAGCTGTGCTGGTCAGTCCAGGATGGGGCTGAGCTCTGGCAGTGCCAGGGGAGCTGTGCTGGTCAGTCCAGGATGGGGCTGAGCTCTGGGCAGTGCCAGGGGAGCTGTGCTGGTCAGTCCAGGACAGGGCTGAGCTCTGGGCAGTGCCAGGGGAGCTGTGCTGGTCAGTCCAGGACAGGACTGAGCTCTGGGCAGTGCCAGGGGAGCTGTGCTGGTCAGTCCAGGATGGGGCTGAGCTCTGGGCAGTGCCAGGGGAGCTGTGCTGGTCATTACAGGATGGGCTGAGCTCTGGGCAGTTATGGCTTTGGGAGGGACCCAGGGAACCCTTAGTCCAGTATGGAGGGGACAGAGGACTTTAGAAGGACAATCTGGCCATGATGTGTGGGAAGGTAAGTTTGGAGAGGAAAAACGATGGTCAGTCTCTGCATGGGGACTGCTCTGGGGTGATGGGGACACAGCTTACTGCAGTCCCCTCCACACTCCAGGAGTAACAGCTGCCACCTCTGAGCCACCTCTGTGCCAACTCAGCTGCTTCAGAGAGAAGGAGCAGACGTTGCAGAGGGCCATTCCCTGTGGAATGCTCTGCCTGGGCTGTTTTACTCTCTGTGGATGCCTGGAGAAGAGTGTCAGTGTTCCATCTGACAAGGGACTGGGGAGCAGAAATGCTGAAAAACTGCTCAGCAAAGCCAGGACTAAGCACAGCTGTCAGAGTCTGGAAATAAGAAAAATATTTCTTTGCATGTTTAAGACAGTGTTTTTAACCTTTGTTCATGGAAAAAGGGCTTTTAAGCTCTGAAATGAAGGAGAGTTTTCAAGAGCGTGTATTAGATAGTAGAATAATGAGTAGTTTTATCACAGGGTGAGAATTTTAGATATATGGGGTTTTTAGGTTGACAGACAGGTGATGACAAGATGAAGGAAGCACATGGCTTTTGGGTTTCTTCCTTCTTCTTCCTCATCTGCCTCCATGTTCTGCTGTGAGGAGGCACATTATAGTTGGCTTAGAATAGAGTTTAACCTTCTAACATAGATAATAGTTATTGGAGTAGAATTATAAATACTGATTATGTGGATTGTAGTATAAATAGCCACGACACCCTGAGGGTGGGAGCGTTTGGCATTTTGTATTAGGTAGTTGAGCATTTGGCATTTTAGCATGGGGCATTAGATAGTTAGATTTGGTATTTGGAGTTTTGTGCCTTGAGCTGACCTGCACTGAAGAACTCTGCAGGTCAGGAATAGAATGTAATGATAAGAAAAAATAAACTACTATGAAGAAAACGCAAGAAGAAAAGTCTCGCACCCTTTCTTTCAAGATCTCTGGCTGGGGAAAACAAAACTTTACATTTTCGTGTGACAGAAGAAAAACAGCCGGCTGGCAGAGAAACAAAAAACCATTTTGTTATAATCTGAGACACAGCTGAGCAGGGGAGATGATCCTGCCCCACAGGAGCTGGGTCCAAGCACCCAGGTGGAAGTGAGGGAGCTGCAGTGGGGGTCCAGAGCTGCCATCAAACCCAGCCCAGTTTGGCTGCAGCCTCTCCCTCAGCAGGTTCAACCTGCCATGGTGAGCAGGTGTCTCAGAGACACACAGACAGGCACAGGACAGACAGACACTCACACACCTGCCACCAGCAAGGCAGTCACCTACAACTCCCCTGCACAGGACCTCCGTCCCACACCAGTGTCCACCCCATGACCACAATCCCTTATCCCAGGATCAGCGCCCACCCCGTGGATGTGATCCCTGATTCTGGGACCAGCATCAATCCTGTGACCATGATCCCTTGTCTGTGGTAGAAAGGTAGATAAATATAAAAGAAAGGCCTCATAAAATCAGGCTGAATTAATTAACTGCTAGCTTGTCACTTCTATGTGCAGCTAAAAGTAGCTTGTAAGTTCTCATGTGGAAACAGTCTTGGGGATGAGAGTTGGTTAACACAACAAATTATTCCTGGGTGAAAAACAACTGCACCTGCAGCAAATAAACAAAAAATCTGTCTCATGGGAATCAGGGAACAAAATATGGGAACTAACCAAGAATAGAGAGATTTGATGGACAAGTAAAATACCTTTTAGTGACCAATGAGTGAAGTGCATGCCTTTGGTGAAAAGAATGTATGAAAGGGAAAACGTGGTTGAAAGAAAAGGTTTTTTTCTGCCTTGAAACTTTTAGTAGTTATTGTGTCATGACCACGTTTACAGCGACATTTATCCGCTCTGGGACCAGCGCCCACTCAAGAGTGTGATCCCCTATTGCAGGACCAGCATCCACCCTGTCAGTGTGATCCTTATCCACACTGGATCTGCATTCCTGCTTCCAGCCACATTAATGCCTTCTGCACCTGGACTGTCTCGAAACCCCTTTGTACCAGCTCAAAACCCCCCTGTTCCAGCTCAAAACCCCTCTGTTCCAGCTCAAAACCCCTCTGTTCCAGCTCAAAACCCCTCTGTTCCAGCTTGTACCTGGATCTCAGAGATCTGGACCTTAACCTGCTGTTCATGGGCCAGCTGTTAAAACACAGCTGGGGCAGTTTTCTTTATCTCTTCCATGACTCATCCTGGTCCATTTGCTGTGGACCAGGTTATCATTTGCTAATGGGTCTTTGAGTGTCACTGATAAAATTCCATCATTGGGAAATACTCCATCCAAGGGGAGGAGACAAGCATTCCTACCTGGATAAAAATCTAAGATTTGGGATAACAAGCCAGCCTTCCTACTGGATTCCCAGAAGACAATCAGG
The DNA here is from genome assembly GCA_018697195.1 of Certhia americana. Taxonomy (NCBI): domain Eukaryota; kingdom Metazoa; phylum Chordata; class Aves; order Passeriformes; family Certhiidae; genus Certhia; species Certhia americana. The sequence goes on along the minus strand of JAGMWU010000211.1, from coordinate 41,382 downwards.
CCCATCTATCACCACTAGACCTTCAGAGGAAAAATCCATCTTTCAGAGCTTCAACAGAGCCACATCTGCCACTCCAGGAGGGATGCAGCAACCATTTCATCAGACTGCCACCAACACCCTGACCCACAGGGTGTCAGGTAGTATTCTGAATCTGTCAGTGGTTTGGGGGTTTTTTATTAGTGCATTTTTATTTTAATTCTCCTAATAAAGAACTATTATTCCTATTCCTGTATCTTTGCCTGAGACCCCCTGAATTTCAAAGTTATAATAATTCCGAGGGAGGGGGTTTACATTCCCCATTCCAAGGGAGGATCCTGCCTGCCTTAGCAGACACCTGGCATTCAAACCAGGACAATTGATACTGGTCTTGAAGGCACCTAAGAAAGCACCTCAATCCTGCCCCTGTTTTCCAAAAATCCCTCCCTTCAGCAGGAACACCCTGGAGGTGGGGGTTGTGGGGTGGTGTGTCCCTACAGGTGTTCAGGCACCTGAAGCAGCTGCAGCTCTTTGTGACCCAGGAGAGCAGATATTCCCTGTGCCATTACCTTTCCATAGGGATGCAGAAGCCCCCTACATCCCTCTGTGATTCAGGGGAGTGTTATCCTGGTTAGTGAACTCCAGTAAAATCCACGCTGCTTATTGGAAAACCTGCCTGAACCTTTCCCTTAAATGTGGTGGAGAAATATCTCTGCACCCCAGGCTCTTGCGATGACAAATCCCTTGAGGAGTACTGAGGTGTGCAGGAACTGTACAAGTAAAGGATAAATAAATAAAAGGATAAATAATGGACAGAAGTTGGGCTGCTCAGGAGTTGAACTCCCAGTGGCAGTCAGGAATGTGACCTGTGGAGCAGAACTTGCAGTTCTGGACAGGGAATGTTTAACAGCCCCAAACTGACACATTTGGTGGGCTTGAGACTGGATTTAAAACAGGAAGAACATGTGAAAACGTTCATTAAACATTGGAATAACATAAAGTTACAAATTAACTTTTACTTAACTACAGGGAGGAAAAGTCACAGAATTTTTAAATCCCTAAGGTTGGAAAAGACCTCCAAGATCAGTGAGTCCAACCTTTGACCAAACACCACCTCATCACTCACCCAGAGCACTGTGTGCTGTGTCCAGTCATTCCTTGTACACCTCCAGGGATGGGCACTCCACCACCTCCCTGGGCAGCCTCTTCCAAGACCTGACAACCCTTTCCATGAAGGAATTCTTCCTGTCGTCCAACCTAAAACTGCCCTAACACAGCTTGAGGACCTTTCCCTTTGTTCTGTCCCTTGTTCTCTGAGAGCTGAGCCCGACCACTTCCATGTTGCTGTAGATTTGGTCGTGACACAATAACTACCAAAAGTTAGAAAACTTTCTAGAAAACTAGAAAAAGGCAGAAAAAAACCTTTTATTTCAACTGCATTTTCCCTTTTATATATTCCTTTCACCAAAGGCATGCACTTCACTCATTGGTCACTAAAAGGTATTTTACTTGTCCATCAAATCTCTCTATTCTTGGTTAGTTCCCATATTTTGTTCCCTGATTCCCACGAGACAGATTTCTTATTTGCTGCAGGTGCAGTTGTTTTTCACCCAGGAGTAATTTTGTTGTGTTAACCAACTCTCATCCCCAAGACTGTTTTCACGTGAGAATTTGCAAGCTACTTTTAGCTTCACATAGAAGTGACAAGCTAGCTATGAATTTAGCAGAGCAAGGCCTGATTTTATAAGACCTTTCTTTTATAATTGATTTACCTTTCTACCACATTTCTGGGCTGCACCATCCTGTCAGGGAGCTGTAGGGAGCCAGAAGGTCCCCCCTGGGCATCCTTTTCTCCAGGCTGAGCCCCCCACCCCACTCCCCCAGCCACTCCTGGGGCTCCAGCCCCTGCCCCAGTTTTTTTAACCTGCTGGTTTAACCCAAGGCTGGGACCCCGGGCCCCTTCCTGCCACATGAACCCAAACTCACTGTGAGAAACTCGAACCCATCATGGGGTAATTTCATAGTGTCAGGAAAATTAATCCACAAACACCAGAGGTTCATGTTTATAAAGGAGACAGAGGAGTCCTGAAACTTTATTCGAATAAAGGGAGAGGCCTTGTGGCATTCCCCTGGGGTCTCTCAAATGTTTGGAGGACACAGCCTCCTTTTTATCCCAATTTCCCTCTCTCTTTCCCCACTGGTTCAGGTACTTGAGAGGTACAGACTTCCCGGTGCTCCTGATACCAGAGATTCCCCCCGAATGTATAACCCTTCCCTTGTGATTTTTAATTCTTATGGAATTTATGTTTTTTCCCCATTGTTCCTTTCACCTTTCAATATCCAATTTCATTTATCAGCAAACCCACAATTTGTTTGTAAAGGCAAATACATTTTTTTTCCATTTGTCATGGAATGAATGGGAATCCTTCCCGTTCTTTCCTTTATTTCTCAGTGCCAGTTTTATCTACCAGCAGCCCCACAGCCTGTTTGGAAAGCCAAATCCCTCATTCCTCTCAGCAGGACAAAACGTTATTCCCAGGGAAATCAAAGCAGCCGATTCTCTGGTCATCCCCGCAAAAACAGGGCAGGGGAGGGTAAGGGGCGCGGAGGAGACTTCGGGCCGCTCTGTTCGGGGGGCACCGCCTTGTTCGGGGGGCGGGGGGTGACGGGGCCGCCCCGCTCCGCTCCGCCCCGCGCCCCCCGCGCCCGGCAGCGCCGGAACCGCCGCAGCGATGTCCGCACTCCGCGTCCGCAGGGTGAGCGGGGCACGGGGGGCGCGGGGCATCGGGGAGGATGGCCGGGGAACGGGGGGCGCAGGGGGCACGTGGGGATCGGGGGAGGATGGCCAGGGCACGGGGGGATCGGGGGGCACAGGTGGATCGGGGGAGGATGGCCAGGGCACGGGGGCGCAGGGGGCACGGGGGGATCGGGGGAGGATGGCCGGGGCACGGGGGGCACAGGGGGATCTGGGGAGGATGGCCAGGGCACGGGGGGCGCAGGGGGATCTGGGGAGAATGGCCGGGGTGGGGATCATGCTGGGGCTGGGGCTGGGGCGGCGCTGCCAACCTCGGTCTCGGGGGTCCCGAATGGGGGTCGGTGCGCGCTGCCCCTCCCAAGCCGCTCCGTTCCTCCCGCGGGGCTCGGTGCTCGTCCCGTTGGAAATTGGGAACATGGCTTTCATGGGGTTCTGTCGGTCGCCCTCGCCGGGAACTGCGTCGGCACTTCCAGTTCTCGCCGTCATTCCCGAATTAGGGGAAAGGTGAAGGGCGCCGGCTCTGCCGCGTCCATCCCAGTGTCCCTCCAGTGCCCCTCCAGTGTCCCCCGGTGGGACGTGGCCACCTGCCTCAAGTGTCACGGTGACAGCGGGAGCGGTGGGGGCAACTGTTCCCGAGGGCAGGGGAGCTAGTGGATGATATTCCTGGCACCGGGATTTGAGGGTCAGTGGGGACAGGGCAGGAGAAGGCACGAGGAGCTGGATCTGAGCATGGAGTGGACAGAGAGGCTGATGAAGTGAGCAGGAGCTTGCCCAAATCCTTACACAGAATCCCAGACTGGTTTGAGTGGGAAAGGACTTAAGAGACCACCAGCCCCACCCCACTGCCAGCTTGGAGCAGCTAGAGCAAGGTTGCTCCCAGTCCTATCCCACCTGACTGGGAACACCCCCAGTGTCACCCCTGGGTCAGAACTTTGCTCTGGTGTCACTCTGTGTTTCCCTTGGGGACATACCCCTGCCCAACCCTCACTCTCAGCTGTGCAGGGGTGTTAATGTGTCCTGTTGATGTGTCCAGAGTCACCTCAGTGATGCCCTTGACCTCGGCCAGCCCCGGCTGCAGGAGAGCCACGAGACTGAAGGTGTCAGACACAAATTTGGCAGCTCCTTTGTGGGGTGTATGTCTCCTTCAGCCTTGTTGAGAATTCTGGGCTTTTCCTACTTTTGTCTAAACCTTTTTGTTGGGAAGGAAGAAACAGGAAAGTCCTACAAATCTGACTACTTCTCCAAAGATGCTAAGAAGGCAGAAACTAGAAGAGACATTGAAATGAAAGCAGTGTTTGTCTGAATGTTTCTAGAACAGCTTGGGCTGACCAAAGGTCGTTCTGTCTTTGTTAAGAATGTGATTTAGTAACAGACATATCAAACCAGAACAAACCCTTCTTCCCTGGCTTGCCCTGATAATAGAGATTAGAAAGTAGTAAAACATGGGAGTGTAGTGATTACTATGGGATGTATGTAAATGTAGAAAATTTGTATTCAATACTAGATTGGTTAATGAGATAGTAGAATATTCAACATAGAAAGAGATATAAGTCGTTGTAAAAAGAGAGCTCCCTCTCTTACACTCTCTTTTTTGGCTCTCTCTTGCTCTTATCCTCTCTTGCCTTGTGCTCTCTCCTGCTCCTGCGTCCTCCAGCCTGCTCTGAGCTAACCCTGAGCTGGGCCCTTTTCACACACACCCTATGTAATAAACTTCAAAACTTAACCCTAGAGATCTTGTCTGAGTCCTGTCCCAGACCGTTCTGGCACGGAACTGTTTCTTACACCTTTTGGTGGAGATGCTGCATAGGACTGGATCATCCTTAGGAAAAAAAAACCCAGCAAAACCAAACCCAAACCAAAGCCCAAACAAATAAACCCTCCATGACTGCAATACCCTGTCTTTTTTTCTACCTCCTCTTTCTGTCAGTTGTACTTCAAACAGTGTCTAAAACACTTGGGTTGTTTTGTTTTCCTCACACACTTGTGGCAGCAGTTTGGTAAGAAAACTCAGGCAAAGAGGGAGAACATGGGTGAGAAAGGACAGTTTTTGCAACACTTGCGTGGGGTGAAAACCCCACAGATAAAATTTCACCTTGTGGACACCCCCAGGCTATGCACACATGCTGACTCAGTAGCTCAGCATTCCATGCTTGATCCCAGCTCTCCCCACAGTTCACTTTTTGGCTTTACAGATATTATCAGTGTTCTCTGACAATACCTATTCCCCCTGTGTGCCCCCTGTCACAGCCTTGTGTCCCTCGCTGTGCTGTGGGGCTGCACTGGCACCTTCAGGACAGGCCCCTCATTCTGGTCTGGGATATTCCCTCATTCTCATGCTCCTTTTTTGCTGCAGCTGCTCCAGACCCTGGTTTGGCCCGGCTGGAGGTCACACTCCAGCAAACCTGCCCAAAACGTGCACCTGAACAAACCTGGGAGCGGGTTCAGCTTTGGTGAGTGCAGCTGGGTTGGGGAGGGAGGGGACAGGGAGGGACAAATGGCAGTGCAGGGGAGGAAAAAGCAAATAAAGGATCAAAATAAACAGACAAAAAAAACCCAAAAAAACACCACAAAACAAAACAACCAACTGAAAAACCCAACAGTACTGCAGTTCAGGAGGGATTTCCAGGGGAGATGTTTATTTGGAATAGATTTCTGTCCTATTTATAAAAACTGTTTGAATACCAAAAGATCCATTTCCCTCCAGCTCGGGACAGCCAGGGCAGGGGGTGATCTTTCAGAGACTTTCTTCTTTTTTGTTACTGTCTTGAGCATTTTTTAAATTGCACAAATAGCCTAAGCATTGAGCAGTGATCCCCCATTTGCTTTTAAACCATTAGAATAACCATGAGCAGCACCAGGGGAACACGGCAGGTCTAGGGATGTGACACAGAAATTTCTGTGAAAATTTCCTGAAATTTCTCTGAGCTATGAGAGCAAATTCTTTGGGGCAGCAGCAGCAGATGCTTGACAGATGTTTTTGGTAAAAACATTTTATTACCTAGCACTTTCTGCCCCATTTCAAGTAGTTTTTGAATAATTTTAAAACTAATGCTGTTGTGGGCACTGCTCAGAGCTCAGGGGCAGTTCAGAGGGAAGGAGGAAGTTGAGTTTTTTTATTAATATTTTACCATATTTTTTTCAACAGAACTGACAGATGAACAGAAGGAATTCCAAGCTACTGCCCGGAAATTTGCTCTGGAGGAGATCATTCCTGTTGCTGCACAGTATGACAGGACTGGGGAGGTAAATCCACCCCACAGGAGGAGAAATCAGATTTTTCTCTTAACCCAAAATTTGAAATTTTACCTGTAATAATCATTTGTGATCTTCCCTGTTTTAGTATCCTGTGCCACTCATCAAACGGGCCTGGGAGCTTGGGCTGATGAATTCACACATCCCAGAGAGCTGCGGTGAGTGTGATCCCTTTTAATCCCTAAAAGAAACTGAAGAAAAGGCCTTGGAGGAGATTGCAGTGTGAAATCACGGATTACATACAAAATCACCTGTTGCACACTGGGGTAATGCCAAAGCAATCTCTGGGCAGGCTGGCACACGTGGGTGTGACGAGGCTAGATGGGATCAGGTGAGGGATTAGTTTTGATGTAGTAACTTATGACCTGATTTTCTCCCATGATCCCAATGCTTATAATCCCCACATCAGGAATTCAAGGGTTTATTTTGATCCTGCCTGAGGATGGAGGGATTTAAGGGCTCATTCGTGAGGATAATTACCAGTTTAGCCGAGGTGCAGCCAGTGCGTAACCGTGGATAAAAATGTTTCTTTTCAGATTCCCCATTTTACTTGAAAGTGGAGTTGGGAAGTGTCCAGGGCAGGTGTGATGGGTCTTTTTGTTTGATTTGGTGTATTTGGTATCAACACTGAGTTTCTGCAGCAGAGGCTGAGAATCACAGGAAGGTTTGAATTAAGAGTAGCCTTTAAAAGGTCCCCTTGCCTTGCAGTGAGAGGGAGGGGCAGAACACTTGAAATTCAGGAATGAATTTGAAAAGCCATCAGTATTCATAGTGGGAAATCATCAGCACAGTTTGGCTGGATATCCATATATAGCCTTGAAAAGGAGGTATTGATGAGACTGACTGTGGGTATGGAAAAGTTGAGGCTGGTGTGAAGAGCTGTGGGAGAAGGAAACGGAACCGAGCGTTCAAATGAAATTTAAAATGGGAAAAGAGATGGACACAGGAAAGGGAAGGAGTGGTTCAAGGTTCCCAGGTAAAATGGTGTCTGCTGCACTAATCCCTGCCTCTGGAAAAAGGGATTTGAGGGGTATATTGATAGTTCAGGGAGACATCAGAGTCAATGTGGCCCTTTTCCATTTCCCAAGAGTTCCCCAGGGAATGCTCAGATGTAAAGAAGTGACAGATCCTGGTGGCACCTTCTGGCCATTTTGTGCCACTTGTCCCACCCTGAGCACAAAATTAACCTCCTGAGAATGGTGAAAAGAGATTTTTAAATCATCTGATTTCAATGAAAAGAAAGAGATCAAATAACAAAAATATCAGTCTGGCAATGCACCATTTCCCACGGGTTCCCAAGGGAGAACACCTGATGGAACTCAGCGCCCATGGGGGATGTTTGGGATAATAAGTGCTTGCAAATCATTAATGTTCTGCATTTGAGACCCCTCTGAGTCCCCTCCTGTCCCCCCACAGGTGGGCTAGGGCTGGGCACCTTCGAGGCATGTCTGATCACAGAGGAGCTGGCATATGGATGCACTGGGGTGCAGACAGCCATCGAGGCTAATTCCCTGGGGGTGAGTCCTGCACCCATCTGCAGCTGGGGCTGGAGCCCTCAAACTGGGCTCTGGGTTCTCCAGACTGGCCTCTGGGTCCTCCAATCTGGGCTCTGTGCCCTTGAGGTGATGGGTTAATGCTCTGAAAATTCCCTTCCAGCAAATGCCCGTGATCATCGCTGGGAACGAGCGGCAGCAGAAAAAATACTTGGGCAGGATGACAGAGGAACCCCTGATGTGTGTGAGTGTATTAATTAATTAATGAGAGATGAGCCCCTGATGTGTGTGAGTGTGACCAGGGAATCCTATTGATTAAT
>JAGMWU010000209.1:28608-47051 GCA_018697195.1 Certhia americana | reverse complement strand
CACCAAAAAGTGAGCTCTGAATTGGAGGAAGGGAATATGCTGGCGGATAGGGAGGCAAAAGAAGCAGCAAAAGGTGAGATACCTGATGAGACAATTGAGGCAGCATTGATTCCAGATAGAAAAATTTCTATTGAAGGTAAGCCATTATACAATAAAAAGGATAAGAAACTTATCAAGGTAGAGAAGGCAAGTTATAACCAGGAGGGATGGGCTGTAACAGAAGAAGGGAAACTTGTAGTGCCCTCCTATTTGTTGTGGTCATTAGTACAGAGGGAACATGAGAAAACACACTGGGGAATAGATGCCCTGTATAATCATTTGAAAGAAAGAATCATGGCCAGGAAATTACAGGGCACAGTGATACAAGTAACTCGTCAGTGTAGTCTTTGCCTCCAAACTATTCCCAAAAATACCCCAAAGCCCAAAGTGGGACAAATTGGGAAAGGCTGTGGACCTGGGCAACAATGGCAAATTGACTTTACAGAACTGCCCAGGAAGAGAGTGTATCGTTACCTGTTAGTGTTAACTGATACCTTTTCAGGATGGCCAGAAGCCTTTCCTGCTAGGACAGCTAAGGCTCGAGAGGTGACCAAAGCACTGTTGCAAGAAATAATACCACGATTTGGAGTTTCAGCCACCATATCCTCAGATAGGGAGCCACACTTTATTTCAAAAATTGTACAGCAAATGAGTCACCACCTGGGGATAGACTGGGAATTGCATACCCCATACCATCCTCAATCTAGCGGCCAAGTGGGAAAAATGAACCATTTGATTAAACAACAAATTGTGAGACTGGGGCAAGAAGCAAATTTGCCCTGGCCCCAGGGTGTTCCATTGGCATTATTACGAATTCAGACAAAACCAAGGGCAAAAGAGAAACTAAGCCCTTTTGAAATGCTGTATGGCAGGCCATATGCAGTTCAAGAGGGAACAACACCCATTCAAGTAGGGGAAGAAACCCTACATAGATATATGGTGGCCCTAAATAAACAACTTAGAGAAATTAAGAAATATGTGGCTGGAGCTCAAAACAGAGAACTAGATGGGCCAGTACATGATGTACAACCTGGGGATTATGTGTACATTAAGTCTTTTGCAGAAAAGACCTTGGAACCACAGTGAGAAGGACCATTCCAGGTGCTCCTCACTACCTTCACTGCAATCAAGATCAAAGAACAGAAGGCCTGGATCCCTCACTCCTGAGTGAAGAAAGCCCTAGAAGGAACTTGGAAGGTCACACCAGGCGATAGCGAACTGAAGCTGAAGCTCACTCGAAACAACGAATAAATGGACTAATAGTTATTATGGACATTATGTGGAAGGTTGTAACTATTGTAGTAATTACCTTAGCTGTAACAAGAGTGAATGCAATACCATGCAGGTATAATGTGACTGGGATATACCGGTGCCAATGAGGAGCTTATGGAGAGGGAACTTCAGTCTTGGTGGGTGTTAGTCAACTTTACCTATAACCCTGTGACTAGTTTAGTGACAGCCTTTGTTTTAACTATACACAATGCCTCAGTGGACCTAATCCATCCAATAGTCCCCTTAGGATTAAATCATGAGGGAACTGTATTGTACCCTTCTGAACACAGGATGTGGGCACGAGAAATTGAAGGAAAATGGCAAACCATTAATCTAGAGCCCTGTACTGTGAGGGGACAACTAGGATACATATGCGAAGGGACATTAGAAGGTGACAAAGACACTTGTTTGGATACAGATCAAAGTATTTGCCACCATGAAACGCATCCAGGCAAACAGAAGATGTGATTTTTCCTATTGTGCACCTGTAATATCACATCAATATATAAAGGCTAACCTAACCACTGTGCAGAAAATACTGCCTGTGCCCATAGGAATGAATTTGACTTTAGTTGCTCAGTTGATGAAACATCACGAATTGAGAGAAATCTTAAAAGAAATTAGAGATGGAGGAAAAAAGACATTAATTACGATACACCATGACACAGAGACCATCAAAGGGGTCTTTAAAAGGCTTGAGGAACATCTGTCTCATCATTGGTGGGATGTGCTTTTTGGGTGGTCTCCGACAGCAACTGGTATACTGAACACCTTAATCCACCCTATAGTTGTGTTGCTTATTTTGGTTAGCATAAGTTTGGTGCTACCTATTGTAATCCTTATTTGGAATTGGAGGATGCTACGACGGGTAGCAGCTTTAACATCACTATCAAAGGCGTATGGCTTAATCTTGAGAGACACTAGCTGTACGACTTCGATAGATGAGGAAGACTCTGTATACTGAGTAAAGGAATTTACTCATTTTAAAGAAGAAGTGGGGAAATGAGACACTAATTTTGAAGATATTGCTGACTTAGCTGGGAAAAATAAGCTTTGCTGAAATCAGTTAAAATTCAGAGGATGGTTAAGAGAGAGACCGGATTTTAGATAAGCTAATCCCGGATCTAACAACTCATTGTCTGTCAAGTTTATGTTTGTGTAAGCTGGGCTTGTAACGAAAAACAAGGAAATTGATCAATAGACCCCAAAAACACAAGATGATTGCAGACCCTCTATCTCCAGAAACAGTCCTGGGAACAAGAAACTCCAAGGAGTCATTTATCACATATCCATCAAAGGTTGAAAGTTTAGAACGAGGAAGACTAGTTTTACTTCCTCCCCTTGGTGACCACTCCCCACATAAGACCCCCAACTCATTTCAGAGAACAAACTACGCATGCTTAATAGCCTTTTTGTCAATCAGCATACGAAGCAGAGAAGAGGAGGTGACAAGGGTATGAATATGCATTTGTATTTTGTGTATTCAACATTCTTGTGGATAAAAGGCTCTGTAATTACCTGTGATCTTTGCAGTGCGTATTAGGGAGCTATCCCACGCAGCTGCCCGGCCGTCAATAAACATACACTTTCTAACTTAACTGTTAGAGAGTCTTTTGTCCGTCACAGTTGGGTATCGATATTAGATCGATATTCATATTTTAATAAATCAATGGGAGTCGACTAGAGTGATACCCCTGGATTGCGAGCGAGTCACTGTCTTCCCAAGGATTCTCGTGAGGATGGAAGCTCTAGCTCTGCCCTGAGGCAAAGCTGCAAAATTCCTCCTTCTCTGCGTCGTCTACGGGAGCAGTGGCGGCGGTGTGCGCAACCCCTGGGGCTTCGCACCCCAAAGAGCTGATTTCAATAAGGGCCATTTGAAAGGAGCTGGTCTCCTGGCCACTTTTTCATATTTAAATCTCAGTTTCCAGGGCGAAGGCGAGGCAGGTATAATAGCCTTCTATGCTGCCCTTGTTTTGCCTCTTGCACTGAGCTCTAGCCCTTTGAGTCGTGAGGCACAGCTAATCGCCTCCCCTGCCGAACTAGAAGGCTCAGCCCCCTCCTAGTGCCCCTGAGCCCGGGAGACAACGAGCGTTGGCAGCCTCCTTGCCCCAGCGCTGCTACTTTGTAAGGGAGAGACTGAAAGGAAGTTTGTTGCCATGCACACTGTTATGAATGGGTTCCTGAGTTTGCTAAATTGGTTGTAATAAGTTCCTAAGTTTATTAAATTAGTTGTTGGTTGATGTTGTTCCTAAGTCTGTAAGTCAAATCTCGTGCTAATTGTTAACAGAATAAATTACCTTGTCCCTACCCCAACTGTACTTTCCCTATCCCGTCGGGAAATGCCACCACTGCCCCCCAAAATAGTGCCCGCCACTAAGGAGGAGGAGACAACTACCGCGAATATGCAAATGTGAAGGACGAAAGAGCCCATTTGACACAAAATGCCTCTAAAACAACGAGCCTACATGACATCTCGAAAAACCAACAACATACTACACCTGAGAAAAGGCTGAGCAATCCTCCCACGGCATTTTTCGATTCGGAATGCGGTCACCATAACCTGAATGGGAGTCGACCAGAGTCACACCCCTGGACTGCGAGCCAGCAATTATCTACCCGATAACTCTCGTGAAGATAGAAGCCCCATCTCTGTCCTGAGGCAAAGCTGCTCTACTCTTCCTCCTCCGCGTCGTCCACGGCAGCACTGGTTGTGTGCGCGGCCCCTCGGGCTCCCACCCCAAAGAGCTAATTTCAATAAAGGCCTTTTGAAAGGAGCTGGTCTCCTGGCCCTTTTTATTTCACCCACTACTCCCCGTGTACCGTCTGGGCCGTTAGGACCCCCATCTGCTGCCAACTACTTGGAGGCGGGCAGGGGGAAGTGATGCCGATCGCCGCCAATTCGCAACCTTGCGCTGTGCATTCAGACTCCCGCCTCTTTCCTTCCGCTTGCCTGCGGAACCACGACCGGGAATCTTCAATGTCCGCGGAGGACGGCATTGAAGATCGTTCGGATTCCCTTCGCCAGGTGGGAGAGGCGGATAGGGGAATTGGGACCGCCAGTAAATTTGTGGTTTACTTCCGCCGTCTCCCTCCTCCCTCCTGCGCTGTCACCCCCCCACCTTCTCCTCGTTCCCCTCCTCCATCGGTGCCGCAGCCCTCGCCTTCTCCCCCAGCTCCCTTCCTCCTACTGGAGCCTCCCCCCCGAATCCACTCCAGCTTTCTCAGCCTCATCATGAATAGGGGTGCCGCTCATTTCCAGCAGCCGCCTTCCTCCACCTTCTGCCAGCAGCTGCCGCCAACCCTACGCAGGCCGAGCCTCTCGGATCAAGGAACTCAGAGCCAAGGCAGAGACAGACACATCACCGCCCCGGGCACCAGACTTCCTGTGTCAGGTAAGCGGTGCGTCTGAGTCGGAGAAGTGTTTTGTGATTTTGGGGCGGGGAAAGCTATTCCCCCCCCCCATATCTCCCTTTGCTCATCTTCTCCCCCAAAGGTCCCAGAAACTGACACTTCAACACTTAAGTGGAGTTATGCCCGCCTCGCCGAGTATGTGTGTGTCTCCACGGGAGACACGACGGGTGTCTGGACGCCAGTTGTTAAAACACCCGGGGATGGGGGAGGGACTAGAGTCGTGGTAACGCCCTCCATCTCCTTTGGGGTATCTGCCCTCAGACCTCAGAATTTATGACCTTTTTGAGCGGTCGCCTCGCGCGGCCTGGAGTGTGCCGAGTTCCCGAGGATGACATTAGAGCAGCAGCGCGGACGGGGGAGACGTCGGGGCTCCCGGAAAAGGGACTTAGCAAAAACTATGCTAGGGTTGGTTATACCAAAACAGATAAACTTGTTTGGGCTCTTGTTCAAGTTTTGTACCTCCTGGCGGACAGCTGGAGTGTGTCGGGGGTAAAGTGAAACAGACTCACCAAGACCGGGGTTTTCTGGACTCTTCAGGATTGTGTTGTGAAACCATTTCCTTCTCTGCATATTTTCTTCTTGTATTTCTGGTGTTGGAATCGTTGAGTGGACTGGCTTGCTGGAGAAAGTTTCTGAACTCTCTTGCTTCGTGTAACTCAAAGGAGTGCATGGTTCTTGCCACAGACCCCAAGTTGAGTGTTAGGTTAGAAACATTTAAAGTTATTTAATCCCTTGAGACCTTTCATATATATATATATATATATGTATATATATTCTTAGCATTAGATGTGGCATTATAAATTATGCTGTTGGAGAAGAAATGCTGTAATTAAATTTGAGAGGGTGCATTTGTTCTTAGTATAATAATTGCAAATAGAATCTGTGTGATCTTCATATTTCCTTGACTGTTGGTATGTTTTATTCTTAATTTGAGATTACTGGTGTTTTACTGTGCCTTTAAATATATCTGTACTATCATATAAACTTTTGTTGTATTCTGAATACTATCAGGTCTATGTAACTTTGATTGTAGCTATTCTGCTTAGCTGATTCTCCAAAATGTTAAGGCATATGCAATGATTATGGTTGGCTCTGATCTCTTTGGTAAAGAAACAGCCCCCTAATACAGCTAATCTGTATCTACATCTGTTGATGTAGTAGGTAGCATAAATGTATGGGTGATATACTCTTACTTAATTTCTTTAATGAGTATCTGTCTGCTTGCCTTCTTACTGTCCTTTGGCTTTATTGGTATTGGAAAGTGAACTGACACACTTTTGTAAGCATCAAGCGTTTGATTTTTAGAATATTTATTTTATGGGGAAACTTGCAATCCTTCAGGAGTGGCAGTCAGTTCCAAATTACATGCGTATATAATCCAAAGAAGCCCCTAGCTGATTGATTACTTTTTTCCTTTACTGTCAGCGCCTTTTGAAACTATTATTAAGACTGATATGGCTTCTTAAATTCTTGTATATGTTGGTAACTCCAAAATGCTGGGAAAACATAATCTTATGAACACTCTTTCTTCCTGTTAATCTCTGTATATTGGCCATTTGACACCTGACCTTTTAAGTGTGAGGTCCATTTCCTGTTTAAAATTATTACCCAAAGGGTGGTTGAGCACTGGAACAGGGTCCCCAGGGAAATGGTCACAGCACCAAGCCTGACAGAGTTCAAGAAGTGTTTAGACAATGCTCTCAGGCACATGGTGTGACTCTTGGGGTGTCCTGCACAGGACCAGGAGTTGGACTTGATGATCCTGATGGGTCCCTTCCAACTCAACATATTCTGTGATTCTATGATCTATGATAATGACATCTCTCCAAGGAACAGCTTTTGACCATTCAATTCACTTTTATTTTAGAGCTTTAATGTTTTTGAGACTAAGACCCTAATAGATAAATTTATTTGTTTATTGTTAAACATGGGAGTTTTTTCTAGACTGCATTGGGATTTCCCACATGAAGAAATTTTAAACACAACTCTGCTTTCAAGACTGGGATATTAAATGCTTTTTCACCATCGCTTGCATATAATATATTAAAACCCTATATCTAGAACTATATAACTACATATGATAACCATATCTATAACATAGGTTTTATATATTCTATACATTTTTATTTATACATTGGTGCAGGGAGCACAGCAAACAATGAGAGATCATTCTTTGGGATAGGAGCATGGAGAAATAGACTAATAAGTCCTTTCCTAAATATATTTGTAACTCCTTATGTCTTGGGAAGTTACTTAGATGACTTATGGAAGTGTGTAGTATGGATATTTACACTGTTAAAAATCTTATTCTAAAACTAGATATATTTTATATACAATGAGGTTCACCACTTTCCTGTTGAGGTCCGTGTCGGAGAAGGGGACAGACAGCACACCAATATGATGTGGAACTGATTCCGATTTATTAAGCAAGTGAAAACCCTTATATATGTTTTGAGTACGTGCAGGATACAATCAACATAGTTTATGCCAAAGGCTAAAAATATATTTGTTCATGGTCAAATCTCCAGGTGTTCAGCTTCATCCCTCCCGTGCTGCCAGCAGAACTTTTTAATGATCTTGGTTATCTTTCTTGTGATTCTCTGCTGGTAACCTCCTAACTTGGGCTGCTATGTTTAACATTCCTTTGTCTAGCTTCTGTTCCTTCTGCTTCACACAATTTATGATTAAAGACACATTACAGGATTCTCTTGTACACTGGCTGAAGGCTTATGGCCCCTGTAAAGGCCCCAACACCTCCCCCTCTTTTTTCAAAAACTGAATCAGCAATGGCAGAGATTTGACCAGAGAAACACCTTAGGACACATAGTTTAACAAACAAATTATAAGAAAAATCTATCCTACAGTTTTAACAATTTCTTTTCACTATGCAGTTAAACCTCGTAAATAAATCACTCGCTATAGCTACAAAAAGGAGTTAGATAAACACCCATCACCACACATAAGATATTACCCAATCCGAATACTCACAATCAGGTCTGAGAATTACTCTCAGTCTACCTTATATTTGATTATAATACTCAAAAATAGAAAACACAAAAGCTGTATAAGAAAAGGTGAACAAGTCCTCAAGACATTGTGTCACAGGATTCAAACACCGTCTCCACTGCCTTCGGCGTCGCTGTTCTGCTTCACTGATTCGATCCAGGGCTTAACCTACTTTGCTGGAATCCACTGAGATGAAAGTCCTGTGGAAATACAAGCATAGCCCCGTCCCCAAGTCAACAACCTATGTGGTCCCGTCCACTTATTAGCGGAGGGGTCCCAGGTTTGTACATTTACATGGACATCCATCAAGCCTGTGGAAGGGGCAGAAAAATGGGAAAAAATAGGTAACATGTCTCTAGAGGGCTGTCCTATCGTTGCTGATCCGACAGGATTTTTTCCAGTTAAGAACTAACAAAGCTTTATGAAGCACTTCAGTAGGGGAGAGCTCCCCCTCTTTTTTCAACAGTTAAAAGACGTTTGACATCTTGATGCCGTCGTTCAACAATAGCCTGGCCAGTACTATTGTAAGGGACACCAAGTGTGTGTTCATCTTCATGAAGGGGTATACTGAAAAAACAATCTTTAAGATCAATTACAAACAAAGACCAATTACGAGGCAATGCAGCAGGAGAAGGGAGCCCAGGTTGTAAAGCCCCTATATATTTGAGAGGGCGATTTCCACTTACGACTTCTGCAAACATGACCGCTGGACCGCTGCTACCAAACGCTCCGTGCCTCTGTCAGCTTGCTGGCTTGGTTGTGGAACCTGGGCTTGAAACGGAATTAGCTGAGCAATACAGCTACTCTTAGGCACTGTAACTGGTGGTTGAAAAGTAAAGACCATTATCATTATAACACCTGTGTAATCAGCATCGATAAGTCCTGGCAAAACAAACCGACCAACTTTTGACGCGGAAGAACGACCAATTAACAAAGTTTTCTGTAAGGCTGCAGACAAGGCAGCAGCGTGAATTTGAGCTTTTTCTTTTTCCTCTTCTAAAGGTGCTTTGGAGCATTGCTCAATTATCTGCGTTAATGATGCTCTTGCAGACAGAGAGGCAATAAGTCTTTTGCAATTCGGATTAACATTTTGCATTGCTATCTCTTCGAGCTACAAAGCTGAGAAACAGTTCATTAGCCTTTCGTAAGATATGTAAATAGGATTGTTGAGGTTTTCCGACTTGGGGCAAAGAGGCAAAAGCTTCAAGGGCTGTGGCTTTAAGCGCAGCTTGTCGACAGGGGTATGGGGTGCAGAAGTTACGGCAGATGAAGTGGGGTTAGTGGCTGGTACGCTATCCTACGGTGGTATTAAATCATCATAAGGACTTTGTGCAGGAGCGGCGATATGACCTTCCTGGAGAGGGAGGCTACTCTCAAGCGGTTCAAGCGGCTCAGTATTTATGTCTTTGACTGATTTATCGGCTGTCTCGGTACGAAGTTTTTCCTCTGCTACAATAAACACCTCTTTCACTGCCGCTTCTAACTCAGCCTCTGCCTCCAATTGCTCTATTAACATTCTGATCTGACGATAAGTAGCAGCTAATTTCTTTGCTTCCTTAGACTCACATTGCACAGCTTCCCACAATTCAAAACCAATTTTCTTCCACGTTTAAAAATCTGGGCTGCATCAGTTATTAACCCATGACGGGTAGCCCAGCACAAAAGATCAGTCAATAAAGTCCGATCGACTGGTTTCCCAGCCTTTTGACTTAATCGGAGCAAGGCATCTATCGCAGCCTTCTCCACGGCTGATACACCATTGCCCATCCCACAATTTTCCAGCTCAAAGCTGCCGACTCACCAGTCGAATTGATTTATTAAAATATGACTATCGATCTAATATCGATACCCAACTGTGACGGACAAAAGACTCTCTAACAGTTAAGTTAGAAAGTGTATGTTTATTGACGGCCGGGCAGCTGCGTGGGATAGCTCCCTAATACGCACTGCAAAGATCACAGGTAATTACAAAGCCTTTTATCCACAAGAATGTTGAATACACAAAATACAAATGCATATTCATACCCTTGTCACCTCCTCTTCTCCACTTCATATGCTAATTGACAAAAAGGCTATTGAGCATGTGTAGTTTATTCTCTGAAATGAGTCGGGGGTCTTATGTGGGGAGTGGTCACCAAAAGGAGGAAGTAAAAATAGTCTTCCTCGTTCTAAACCTTCAACCTTTGATGGATATGTGATAAATGACTCCCTGGAGTTTCCTGTTCCCAAGACTGTTTCTAGAGATAGAGGGTCTGCAATCATCTTGTGTTTTTGGGGTCTATTTATCAATTCCCTTGTTTTTCGTTACAAGCCCAGCTTACACAAACATAAACTTGACAGGAAATGAGTTATTAGATCCGGGATAGCTTATCTAAAATCCGGTCTCTCTCTTAACCATCCTCTGAATTTTAACTGATTTCAGCAAAGCTTATTTTTCCCAGCTAAGTCAGCAATATCTTCAAAATTATTGTCTCAGAATCGTGGCCACTCATGTCTACTGCAGACTTCCCCGTGCCTTCTTCTGCACGGAACCGCGTCTCTCTCAAAGGCCCGGTCGCAACCGCAGTGGGATCACTTCAGTCTCCAAAATTCAGCAGACACTCTGCATCACTCTGTTGTCCCCTTCCCTTCATCACGTCAGGGTCACCATAATGTTGAGGTCCGTGTCGGAGAAGGGGACAGACAGCACACCAATATGATGTGGAACTGATTCCGATTTATTAAGCAAGTGAAAAACCTTATATACGTTTTGTGTACATGCAAGATACAATCAACATAGTTTGTGCCAAAGGCTGAAAATTTATCTGTTCATGTTCAAACCTCCAGGTGTTCAGCTTCATCCCTCCCGTGCTGCCAGCAGAACTTTTTAATGATCTTGGTTATCTTTCTTGTGATTCTCTGCTGGTAACCTCCTAACTTGGGCTGCTATGTTTAACATTCCTTTGTCTAGCTTCTGCTCCTTCTGCTTCACACAATTTATGACTGAAGACACATTACAGGATTCTCTTGTACACCGGCTGAAGGCTTATGGCCCCTGTAAAGGCCCCAGCACTTTCCCTTGGAATTTTTGGTTGTAAATGTTTTAAAGGAATACCATGTTAAAAATTTAGAAGGAATTTTAATTTTTACATTTGAATTGCTTAATATGTTGTAGAAATATCTCTGTATCTTATATAGTTATTTCTCCTTTCCAGTTATGTGTGCCTTTCACAAAATATATGTAACAGGAAAAATAATCTTCAGATATATATGATCTCAGGAAGGGAAGTTTTACTTGACAAAGTTCATTTAAATTCTGTTGTTTAGAAATTGGACATTCTTGGTGTAGTTGAGCAACTCAGGTTGAAGTAGTCTGATTCCAAATCTTCTCCCAGCTCTCCCACACTTCTGATAATCTCATAATAAAATTGACTTAGTGAATTACTGAGCAAGAAAAGGTTTTACATTGTCTGTGACTTGGAAACTCTTAGGTACAGCAAAGAAATAGACCCTTTATTGCTTTTTCAGTTCATCACAGTCTTGGTAACTGTGTACCAAGATCTTGCCATTAGATTAGGGGGAGTTCAGTTTCTTTCCTTCCTTTTTTTCTGAAAAAGGATGGAACTTTCAGGGGTTGTTCAAGAGTTTTGGTCTTCATTAATGCAGATCCTGTGCTAAACATAAAGTCAAGGGAGTTAATTCTCACCCCCTGCTATGGTGAGACCTCACCTGGAGTACTGCATTCAGCTCAGGAGCCCTCAGCACAGGAAAGACATGGACCTATTCAAGTGGGTCCAGAGGAGGCCACAAAGATGATCAGAGAGCTGGAACACCTCTCCTACGAAGACAGGCTGAGAGAGTTGGGGTTGTTCAGCCTGGAGAAGAGAAGGTTCCAGGGAGACCTTATAGCAACCTTTCAGTACCTGAAGGGGGCTGACAAGAAAGATGGGGACAAACTTTTTAGCAGGGCCTGTTGCAATAGGACAAGGGGTAATGGTTTTAAAGTAAAAGAAGGTAGATTCATACTAGATATAAATAAGAAATATTTTACAATGAGGGTGGTGAAACACTGAAATAGGTTTCCCAGAGAGTTGGTAGATGCCTCATTGTTTCACTAAGGGTATAGAAACTTAGCAGAAAATAAACCCCCTTGTGTTCCATCTGGTCCTCAGATATCAGTTCTGGGTCCTTCAGTTTAGGAAGGATGTTGAGATGCTCAAACACATCCAGAGAAGAGCAACAAGGCTGGCAAGAGGTCTAGAACACAAGCCCTATGAAGAGCATCTGAGGGAGCTGGGGTTGTTTAGCCTGGAAAAAAGGAGGCTCAGGTGAGACCTTCTCACTCTCTACAACTACATGAAAGGCGGTTGTAGCCAGGTGCCAGTTGGTCTCTTCTCCCAGGCAACCAGTGACAGGAAGAGAGGACACAGTCTTAAGCTGCACTGGGGGAGTTTAGGCTAGACATCAGAAAAATATTCTTTACAGAAAGAGTGACTGGGCATTGGAATGAGCTGCCCAGGGAGGTAGTGGAGTCACCATCCCTGAGGGTATTTAAGAAAAGACTGGATGTGGCACTTAGTGCCATGGTTTAGTTGATAAGGTGGTGTTAGGTCATAGGTTGGACTTGATGATCTCCAAGGTCTTTTCCAACTTAGGTGATTCTGTGATTCTGTGATCAGAGAGGCTGGATGTGGGCTGGGCCTAATTTCTGATTATCACCAATTCAGCACTATAAGTCTGGTCGAGTTCAATAAGGAAAACATTCACAAGCACAGATTCACAAATAATACAATTTACCAATCGGTACTATAGGTATGATCACATTCAATAAGGACTTGCCCAATCCAGATTCACAAATAGTACAGTTTATTGAACAAACAGGAAAGCAGGTTCAGGATTGCTGGTGATAAATGCGGTAACTACAGAATGTTAATATAAGTCGTGACAGAAAGTATAGTAACAGAAATCTAATAGTGCTATATATATGTGTAAATGAATATTCCTGGATTTCCTCCAATGTGATTGGGTGTGCAAAGCTCTTTAGCCCTTCCCAATGGGATAGAACAATCATGTCATAGGTGGGGTTTTGGCAATTTTGGTCATATATGTATTACATGTCATCTTTTAATTTTCATTCTTAGAGGTGTGAAAGTTAATATGCAAATAAGGCTAAATGAGGTTCTCGGTTACATTCAGTCAGAATTTACAGTTGACAAAAAAAGTAAAATAAACACTTGGGTCCTCCTCCACATACTGAGGTAGCAGTAAAAGCTGTCTGACCATCGCCAGATAGTCTCTGTGTGCATCCTTATCTCTTAACGGACCAGATTTACAACTGTCTTGGTTTGAAACACAGGTGTCTGCCAAGGAAGGCGGGTACCTCCCTTGGAATAGAAAATATGAGCCCCTTCTCTCCAAATTACTATAACTTTGAAATTACAGGGCTGTCAGGCAAAGATATGGGAAAAAGAATAACAGTTCTTTACTAGAATATATATATATATATATATATATATATATATATATATATATATATAAAACAAGGCAAACAAACAACAACAGCAGTAACCACAAACAGAAAAAAACCAGACCCAACAACCGCCTTCTCTCAGCTGTCAAGCACTTTCCCTTTTGGTGTTGTTATGGTCACAGCCACCGGACACTGTTGGCTCCCAGCCAAGCAGGGCAGGTGAGATGATTACCACGCAGCTGCAAGGGACATTGTGGCATGAGTTCAGCCACCTCTCCACGTGGGTAATGGCGGGTGAGCCAGCAGAAGAGATAGAAAGAGGTCTTCCTTTACAAAGTCACAGGGACAGCCAGTCTCAGTGCCCCACCGGATGGTGAAATGGGCTGTAGCAGGTACCTTGGAGCAGCAAGCTGGAACGGCAGAGGTGAGCAGACCCCCAGGGGCAGCGAATCGAAGTGTAGCCTTAAGCAGTGGCAGAACCAGAAGCAGCGGGGGCTCCCAGCGGATGCTGGGTGTCAGACTAAAGCGTAGCAAAAAAGCTTGAAGCAGCAGCAGAAAACAGCAGGGCTGGGTGGCAGCAGACAGGCTGCTACAGGCAGCTGCTGCAAGCAGCCAAGAGACACTCCCTCTGGAGGGGGTCGGGGGTCAGGGTCCCCTTCCCAGTGAGGTCGGGTGTTGGAAAGATCCCAGTTGAAACCTGCTCTTGCGAGCAGAAGCTCACCCACAGTAAGGAGAAAGCAGTGCAGTACAGAACTCCGTGGTAGCAGTGAATTCTCCCCATAGCAGCAGCCCCAACCATCTCAACTCCAGTTCAGAGAGTGAGTGAGGAGCTAAGCGCAGCCCCTCACCCCCCAGCCAAAATCTCACGGTATCTCGGCACTTCCCAACAAAAATCCCCCCAGCTAACAGATGGTAGCAAACTGCACCCTTCCCCCTCCTCCTCCTCCCAGCACATCTTTTGTCTCATAATTACCGTTGTTACCATCTCTTAGGCAACAAATGGGAGAAAATTCCCTGAAAGAAAAAAAAAAAGAAATAAATCCCACCCTCCAACAACAACAAAGCTTGTTTTGCACTCTGAAGAAAATTAACTCTATCGAAGCCAAAATCAGCACAGTCCCTAAGGACAGTTTTCCAGGGGATCTCATTCACCAACTCCTTATGATTTACTAAAATATGGATATCGATCTAATATCGATACCCAACTGAGACGGACAAAAGACTCTCTAACAGTTAAGTTAGAAAGTGTATGTTTATTGACGGCCGGGCAGCTGCGTGGGATAGCTCCCTAATACGCACTGCAAAGATCACAGGTAATTACAAAGCCTTTTATCCACAAGAATGTTGAATACAAATGCATATTCATACCCTTGTCACCTCCTCTTCTCCGCTTCGTATGCTAATTGACAAAAAGGCTATTAAGTATGCGTAGTTTGTTCTCTGAAATGAGTCGGGGGTCTTATGTGGGGAGTGGTCACCAAAGGGAGGAAGTAAAACTAGTCTTCCTCGTTCTAAACTTTTAACCTTTGATGGATATGTGATAAATGACTCCTTGGAATTTCTTGTTCCCAGGACTGTTTCTGGAGATAGAGGGTCTGCAATTGTCTTGTGTTTTTACAAGCCAAACTTACATAAACATAAGTTTGACAGGCAATGAGTTATCAGCTCCAGGATTGGTTTATCTAAATCCAGTCTCTCTCTTATCTATTCTCTATATTTTAACTGGTTTCATCAAAGCTTCTTTTTCCCAGCAGCAATATCTTAAAAGTTAGTGTCTCACTTAAACATTTGGAAGTTCACTCTTCCAAAGTTCAGGGTCCTGACTTTGCTCCTTGCCAGGCCCACACTCCTTGGGATGACAAATTCAGCCAGGGCATGGTTGCTACATCCCAGGCTGCCGCCAATCCTCTACACACTCTAAAGTGTCTCCTGGATTGCTTACAGACAACTGTATTGCTCTCCCAACAGATGTAGGGGGGTTGAAATCCCCCATCAGCATGAGAGCTTACAAGCGTGATCTTTCCTGTTCCATCTGAAGCAAGAAGGCCTTGTCAACAGGCTACCCCTGGTCAGGCAGCTTATAGTATACCCCAACCATAAGTTGTCTTTTGTTGGTCCTGTCCTTGATGGAGTGAAAGTGCAAAAAGAAAGAAACCTAGAGGGCAAGGCTGGGAGAGAGAAACATCCCTCAGTAGTGTTCCAGACAATGGTGGTCAGTCAGCAACCCTGTTCAGTCTTTTGCCGTCTTGAAGAGTAGAAAGACAGCTTTGATTGCCAGGAGCACCTTGTCCTGGATATTGTAATTTATCTCAGTGGGAGCGAGCTGATGAGAGAAAAAGGCACAGGTGTGGAGTTCCCACTTAGAGCTAACCTTCTAAGAGAGGATGATGCCTATGTCTCCATCTAAAGTATCCACTTCTACAATGAAAGGCCCTCTGGGTAGTCTAGGAATGGAGCTCTAGTGAAAGCCCATTTCAATTACTTAAGGGAGCATTACATGAGTCTGGCAGAGATGGTCCTGTCACAAGTCACTCAGGACTTCCTGCATATGGTCTATATGAGCCTCGAGTGGTTGAAAAAGTCAAGATGTCATCCAGGTATGCCACAACAGAATTATCAAGTAAATCACTCAGGGCACCATTTATAAAATATAGGAAGGTGAGGAAAACACTGCAGAGACCAAATGGCATCACAAGATACTCATATTGTCTGTACCTGATGTGGAAAGCAGTTTTCTACTTGTTCCCCTGCTGGTTATCAAGCAAGTTGTAGGATCCTCTCAGGTCCAGCTTTGTGAACCAATGAGCCTCCCACAGACTTATCAAGAGCTTCAGGATGAGAGGAGGAGGGTGATGTTTTTTAACCATTGTATCATTCAACCCCTCTGTATTCTATGAAAGAGCAGAAACTTCCATCATTCTTTTTGCTGAAAAATATGGAGCTCCTTGTGGGGAAGATGGAGGGGACAGATGAATCCACATGCCAGATTGTCCTCAAGAGCTGCTAATTCCAGGCATAGATGCATCTGAAAGGGTCCTTTTCAGGTCAATGGGACAGTCATACAGGCAATAGGGCAGCGGTGTTTCCACCACCTTCTTCTCAAAGATATCTGCAAAGTCACTGTACTCATCTAGGAACATCATTGGGAGGGAGGACAGTGACCAAGGCGGAGGCATGTTCAAGTAAAGGCTGTCTGACATTCACCGGATAGTCTCTGTGTGCATCCTTATCTATTAATGGGCCAGATTTACAACAAAGCTTGTTTTGCATGGTGAAGAGGAGTGAGGCCAATAACTGGTACAGAGATGCAGGTGCTCTTCTGTGCCTCACTGAAACAACATTGGGCCTTCAGACCTTCACTTTACTCCAGACATCCTTCAGTTGTGAGGCCCTGCTTTAGCCAGGTGGAAGAAAAACAAGGGGCCCAGCTCATGTTTTTTTCAATCAGCCTCATTAATTCTTAACCATCTTAAAGCAACACAGTACAATTCTGCTCATTTACCACACTCATCCCTTGAAACATTCAAAGTCAGGTTGGATGGGGCTCTGAGCAACCTGACCTGATTGAAGATGTCCCTGCTCACTGCAGGGAGTTGGACTAAACATTTAGAGGTCCCTTCCAATCTAAACTATTAAATGATAACTATGAACTCATTTGGCCATCTGGACTGTTGTCTGACCCTGGTTACTGTCACAGGACCTGTTCTACACTTCATCCAGGTAGGTACTGAGGGTTTAAGGGCCCTGAGAGGAGCCCCTCCTACTGGAGGTTTGGCTGCCTAGGCTCAGGGCTAACTTAGATATAGCACAGCTGAGGGCAGCCCCTCCTTTCCCTTCTCTCTGGTGATATTGGGGAGAGTACTGTGAGGTAGCTCTGCTAGGAGGCCTCAGCCAGACCAACCTCTACTTTCCTTGAAAGCTGCTTTTAAGCTGAGAGTCTAGCAGCTGGCCCCGACCTGAGCTACAACTACACCACAACCATGACTGTACCAGACCATAGGCCCCACTGATGCAAACCCTGATCTGGGGACAGTCAGAGGCCTGGCCTCTGGCCTGCCTCATCACCACAGACTTGCCTGGCAATTGTGACTCTTAGTTGAATCTGGCTACTATCCCCGGGCCTGCCTTACTTGCCTCACTCAGCTACTGTGGGACTGGGCCCTTGCTTGCAAGGCACTGCTTCTGCTGGCCTTGTTATTATGCTCAGCTCCTGGCTCCTCTTGCCTTAGGGAGCAGCCAGACCCCACTGCACCCTGAGAATGGGACTACACACCTTGTAAGCACAGTCACTGCCCTGGCCTGCCTTGCTGTTACCCTTGTCTCCCAGCTTGCCCTCCCTCACAAAGGAGTCACTCTTACCATTCCCTAAGAATTTCATAGCCTCTCTCAGTTAACAAATGAGATGGAGCAGAACTGGTCATGTACATAAGCTATTGTGTAATGGCATGATGAGGCATTCTTTATCCTTGCTAAAGCCCTGCCTACTTCAAAACAATCATTTAGACTACCTATTCATCAAGTGGGGTCACTTTTTAACCTTTAAGAAACTGCCTTAGGTACTGAAACACTTCTCAGGGAGCAGCAAGAGCAGGACTACTCCCTCAAGGAAGGCAAGTCAGAAGCTGAGGGGAGCCACAGCACAGGCTAAGCAATGACCTCACCAGCAGGGCACAGTCCCACATCACTGGAGGCAGTGTGGTGACAGCAACAGGTCCTATTAGGAATCCAAGGAGTCAGAACTGCAGGTTGTGGGACTGGAGGTTGGGGGGCCTTAGGTAATTTCTCATTCTTAGAGTAGTTAGTGACTATGTTGGATGGGCCACCTGATTTCTCCATTTCATCCAGGATGATCATAGCTCAGGATTTGTCCAGGCTGTCCTCCCTTCCTGCACATACCTCTCCATCAATTTCTCTACTCTGCTGACTTCAGATCAGGATCCTGATAACTATGCCAGATGTTAGGCACTGATTAGCAAAATGCCATCATGACTACAACAAGCACTGATATGGCGATATCAGGATTCTTGACCCATCCTGTCAGTGTTCTGCTAGTTAGGGAAAGCAGCCCCCCTTCACTCCCATTCCCCTGACCACAGAAGGTTTGATTTGCATGGCATGATCAGAAAAATGGGACTGTCTTGGGGTGATTTTATGATGATGCTTTATTCCCTGTCTGCTTTATGCTCAGAAAACGAGTGCTGTAGCTTTAAGATGGAGCCGTGTGTGTGTGTGTGTGTGTGTGTGTGTGTGTGTGTGTGTGTGTGTG
>JAGMWU010000209.1:6394-28598 GCA_018697195.1 Certhia americana | reverse complement strand
TGTGTGTGTGTGTGTGTGTGTGTGTGTGTGTGTGTGTGTGTGTGTGTAGTGGGGAGCCTTGAGCTCTTGCACAGGATCTGTTCAAGCTCTCTTTCTCTGGGTTCTCCCGACAGTGTGGACTGGGACGCTACATTGTTCCTTTTGTTGGATTGGGGTTTTTTTGCTAGCATGAAGCAAAAAGTTTTTTTCCCTTCCCCTGGCCTGGAGGCTGTACTGGGAATCCTCTCTTCGATTTGTTTCTTTTTTCCTTGAACTGTTTCGACTTGGCTTGTTTTTGTTCTTTCTTCGGCCCATCCGAGAAGCCGTAGGGACCTCCCCGAACCCAAGATCTCAGAGGACCTGAACTGTCATGAGAAAGGACATTAAAATCCACCAGCTTTGGCTGCAGCAAGAAGAAGATCCACACCAGAAATCCAACAAGTTCCCAGATGCTGTGAACTCTTTTCTCCTCCCATCCCCATAGACAAAGAAGGGCAGTCACCATCTTTGCCTCTCGGCCACATGGTGAGGTGGGGATGGGGGATGTAAGGTTCAATTTTTTTTAATTTTTTTTTTTCCTTTCTTTTCTTCTGTGCCTTGCGGGCACTTTTTTTTTTTTTTTTGATAGTTTCTTTTTTTTTCACTTTCATCCCCTGGTATCCATTTCTCTCATTGGCAGAAGAAAGGGGAGTTATTGAAGCCCTCTGTCTTTAGAGAATAACACTCATTTAAATGCATTCTTCTCCTAGAATTTGTCTCCAAACTGAGACAGACTTGTTTAACTTCTTGGTTTAGGCTGAAGTGATCCAGCACAGAGCTGTCTGGCAAGTGCCTCTAGGCAGCTCTGATCCCATGATTTGCATAAATTGCTCCTTTTCCCATGTCTTCACCCTTATTTTCTCTGCCGTCATACTTCTGTTGCAGGAAAAAAAGCTGGTGAACGCACATAGCTGAAAGTCAAATGAGGATGCAAATGGTTTATTGATTTATTAATGATTTAATTAGCTATCAATCAGTGAGCTATAGATTCAGGATCAACATCAGGAATTCAACAGATAAAGCACAATAGTACACACTTATGAAATATTAATAAACAATTACACATTTTTAAGAACCTTTCTGTAACCCCAAGAAGTTCTAATCCTGAGAAGAATAAAAGGGCTAGGAGACCTTCTGCTCCCTTTTTTAAGCCTTTATTAGATCAGCCTGGGTGGGGGCTAGAGGGGTCGCGCTCACCGCCACTGCTCCCTGCGGACAGCGAAGAGGAGGAGGTGCAAGCAGCTTTGCCCGAAGGCAGAGCTGGGGGCTCCAACCTCACAGGAGTCCGATAAGAGATTTCCCGCTTTTTGGCTGTCGAGGTCTAGGTGGTGTCCCTGAGCAGGTTCTGTTGTGGTTATAGCGACATGACAAAATAGCTCCACAATAATCTGTTGTTCTGCCCAGTCTTCCAGCGTGGTTTTGTAAAGTATTTGTGCATCGGCTTTCAGGCTTCAGGGGTCTGCATATGGTGGTCTCACTTCCGGTAGTCGCCTAGATTCATGGGAGTTCACATGGTTTGCATACTGGGTGGAGCTATTTAGATCTCGTGTGTAGAGGAGCAGTGGAGGCGGCACCCGATGGGAACAGGAAACAGGGACAGGATACAGATAACTTGGGAGAGGGGATACCGGAACACGAAACAGGATACAGCAACTTAGGGTAAAGATGTATCTGAGGCTCGGTGGCGGTACCTGGAGCTGTAGAAATGTCCCGGCTAGGCAGGGGGTGCAGAACAGCGTGGGGAAACCTCGAATTAAACTGAAGAAGCAGCGGGTGCAGGGCAGTGGGGCAGGAGCTCCCAGCAGGGCAGGGAGAGGACAGGTTCCGTAATCCCAGGGGACACACGAAGAGACGGTGGTGGGTCACTCCAAGCCGAGCTCCAGGTGAGGGATGGTGAGAGCTCTCTGCCTTCTCAAAGATGAGCAGTCCTGGCAGTTTCCTCCGAGAGCAAAAAACTGCCCAGAGCAAAGTGAAGTTGGTGCCACCCTGTCTCTCACTTAGCTGCTTTCCTTTGTTTTTTCGCAAGTACCCATGAGTACCCTTCAAGCACACAGCAATCAGCTTCTTAGCAACTTCTGGGAAAAAATTCTATAAGAAAGCAACCCAACCCCCAACAGGAGTGTGGGTACCTCTACTTGCACATGATTCCTGTGGCAGATATGGGTTATCCAGCTTTATGTGAAGCTATGCTGCTCCCTATATTCCTGGTGAGAGGGCACCCCATGAGGTCACATATACACCCTTGTGAGATGTTACATGGTGATTTGTGTCATTATGGAAGCAAACCATGGGATCTGTATAAACAAGAATACTGAGCTTAAAGTAAAATAGGGACATAAAGGAAAATATAATTTCATTATTTTGTTTTAAATCCCTTTGTTGTGAATTCCTGACTTTGCTATTATGTATTTTTGCCAATATGTGAAGAAAAAGGGCAGGAGCTTTTTCTCCTTTTTAATGCCTTTATTAGTGATCAGCTCGAGGTGGGGGCCCGACGGGTCGCGCACACACCGCCGCTGCTCCCAGAGGTGGCACACAGGAGGAGGAAGACAGCTTTGTCCGCAGGAATGCAGGCAGAGCTGGGGCTTCTATCCTCACGAGAGCACCAGAAGTCAATGAGGGCTCGTTGGTCTAGGGTGTCTCTCTGCCTGGGTACTATTGCACTTAGGGCAAGACGGCCGAACTCAGCTCTTGGTGTATGCTTCCTTGAGGTTTTCTCAGAGTAGTGCTGCTGTTTTTATTGTTCTATGATACATTGTTTTGTGGTTTTGGGAGTCCGATTTAGGCCAAATGCCCCTTATTTGCATATAGTCAGTGCGCAAGGACGTCTGGGAGCAGCAGTCGGGGTGCAACAAATGTAGCTTCCGACGGGAGGATTCTGGGAACATGGGGATACAAACATGAAACTGGCAAACACAGACTAGGGTAAAAAGGGAACAACTGGGGAAACAACATTTAACAATGATTGGTAACAAATAACCACAACATTAACAACTAACTCTTACTGAATAAGAAAAAACAGGGAATTTTGTTTATCACAGTCCCCCCTCTGATTCTTTGATCGGGCTTACGCCCGCATCAACTTGCTGTTTGAGGGTCTTGCTTATAAATTTCTCTCATCTCGTTAAACTTTAGGTAAATTTCTCTTGCTTTTTCTTGATTGGAATGCTCTAGGTCTTTCAGGGCCATCACTTTTTCGGTCTCTTTTGAGGGTTTCAACTCCTTGGGAATTATGATACCAGCCTGTACAGCTGAGGTGATTAACCGGCTTAAGCAGGGGAGTAGGCATGGGAGAAAAACTAGTCCCATAATTGCACATAGTGTGATAAAAGCTGCTTTTTTCCACCACTTTCCTTTCCAAGACCAAAACTCATCCCACCAACTTGTGTCTATTAAGGGGGTCCATTGCTGCGTGCCCACATAAGCTATTTTTCGAATTTCTTTAGATATATTTTTGATTACTTCATTTTTGTCATCAATTTCTAAACAACATTCGGAGGTATTAAATTTTCCACAAATTCCTCCCTCATCAGCCAAAAGATAATCAACTGCTAGCCTGATTTGGTAAATTACGGATCTGGTCTGGGTTAATTGGTCACTTAGGTGGTCAAGAGCAAGGGCAGTCTTGTTGGACACTATCTCTAGTACTGCCTGCAACCGAATAATTCGGTTTAACATATAAATAGGAGTCCGGTAACCCCAAGATCCATCCTGGGCCCAAGTAGCTGGTCCATACGTTTTTATTATCTCCTCTGGTGTCCAGATCTTGCTTTTCCATTTTTGATTACCTCCAATTTGGATTGTTTCCCTTTTTTGTCGGCTATGGTCTTTCTTTAAGTTGTCATATAACGGGATTCCGAGGGTAGATCCAAACTCTTTTGGCAGTAGAAAGAAAGCAGATTTCACTACTCCAATGGTGCAACTACCAGTCCAATCACCTGGAAGCCTTGTGTAGGCAGTATCGCCACAAATCCAAAGTAGATGTTTAGGTGCTTCCCAAAAAGTGCTTTTAGTTTGTAAAGGAAATTCCCAAAATTTAGACACCTCCCTTATTCCCCAGTAGGGGTTTATGCCCCTTCCTGCACACTCATACAGTTGGTACTCTTTGTGGAAGATGCATCCTTGAGGTTTTTTTCTCTATAGTCCAATATTTTAGAGGATCTTTTGGGATCCATCTGGTGGCTGCATTTTTGATTACTAGATAGCGTTTACACGCCATATTTCCAACAGGGGTGTTGAATTCCCCTCCCCGTCTCAGGATGCACTCTTCCCCAATTATTTTTTTCTTTAAGTTCCATTGCTCTTGTTTCCTTATTCCCATAGAGGGGAGTTCTGGATTACTTTGTTTCCACCTAAGTAGCTCCAAGGGTCCAAGGCTAATTCCTTCCCAAGGCCAAATATCAGTCATTTGTGTGTTGCCACATACCCAACAATTTGTCACATTTAATTCTTTGCTTATTCTTTCTACTAGGTCCACAAATAGGTTTTTACCTTTTGGTAGCTCGAATTCATCTTTCTCAATCTGAGATCTGGTTATTTCTTTCTCTTTTATCAAATCTATGGGGTTCTCCAAACTGGGGTTTTGTTCAAAACACAGCCAAGATAGTCCCACAGGGCATTCTCCTAAATAATTTTTGCCGATACGTGGCAGTATTTCTTACCATCCAGTACTGTTGACCATTCTCTTTACATGGTATTGCCAGAGTGAGATTTACACAGTTCGGATTCAAACTGGTATGGATTTGTAATAAGGAACTTATTTCCTCTTCATGATAAAGTGGTTGATAGCACTTAGTGCAAGGTCCTGGTGGGTCTTCTGAAGAAACCCAAATAACCAAGGCTAGCACCACTTTTCTCAGGAGTCCAGTATAGGCCATCCTTGGAGATCAGCCTACCTGGTCTTGCCTCCTGGAATTCCCCTCCTTCGGAGGTGTGCACTTGAGGAGTTCCTTTCTTTCCTTAAATCTTCCCTTTACTTCACAGATATTCCCAGTGAGACTAACTTAATGCTTGAGGATATGTGGCAACCCCTTTTTATTTTTTTTTTTAATTTAGATGGAAACAAAGTTGATTCAGTTACAACTCACAAAGAACAGTAACTTTTAACAGACCTTATTACAACTTATTGAAAAACATGCACTATTGCAACCACTGGAGCATACATTGTAGCAGCATTACCAATGTCTCTTTCAGTCTGTTATTTGACAGTTGGTTTCTTCCTGAAAGTTAGCTTTAAATCCTCTGGATTTCCAGCCACTGTCCACTGGGAAGGCTCTGCCGTTACCTCAGGGTGGTTTTGTCCTGACTCAGGAGGTATCACAGGCCCTTTCACTCTTGATACGTGTGTCCATCCTTTTTCTCGTGTCCGTACTGCGGTGTTCGTGGCGAGGAGGACCTGAAAGGGGCCTTCATACTTAGGTGTTAATGGAGTGGCATCCCAGGATTTTATTAATACCCAATCTCCAGGGTCAATTTTATGCACTTTCACATCTAATGGGGGGGTTTGAGGGAGATATCCTCTTTTTCGCAGGTTCTCTAAAGTCTTTCCTATTACCTCCAGGTATTTTTGGGTGGCATCTTCCCCATCCAAATAGGTCTCCACACCTAAAGAGGTGGTAAGGAAGGGGAGTCCAAACAACATCTCATATGGAGATACTCCTAAATCAGCACGGGGCCTTGTTCTAATACGCAGGAGAGCCAGGGGCAAACACTTTAACCAATTCATCTTTGTCTCTTCAATCAGTTTAGTAAGTACATTCTTTAAGGTCTTGTTCATACGTTCTACTCTACCTGAGCTCTGGGGGTGCCATGGGGTATGCAGTCTCCACTGTATTCCCAATGCTTCCATGACTTGTTGTAACACTTTTGCAGTGAAATGGGGACCTCTATCTGAGTCTATGGAATTTAGTAATCCATATCGTGGAATAATATTTTCTAAAATAATTTTAACTACTATCTGGGCTGTTTCCTTTTTGGTGGGAAAAGCCTCCACCCAGTGGGTCAGGTGATCAACTATAACCAAGAGGTGTTTATAGCCTTGAAGAGAAGGCATTTCTGTGAAATCCACTTGCACACTCTGGAAAGGTCTTTGAGCCAATTCTCTTCCACCCGGTTCAGTTCTCCTCATCACTTTTTGGTTTACTTTTTGACAAATCACACACCCCTTAGTGATGGCTTTTGCCAGGCTGTACACCCCTAGACACAAGTTTTCTCTCAGAAACTGATCACACAGTCCTTGTACCCCCCAGTGGGTTGCCTCATGTAAATCCATGAGCAGTTTCCTGGCTAGTGGTTCATTTAAAAATTGACGCCCATCTGGAGTCAACCATCTCCCAGCTTCTCCCTGATGTAATCTTAATTCCTTGATGGCCTTCATTTCTCTGGCATTATAGATAGGTCTTTCTGTATCTCCTCCCCTCTCCAGGGTCTTTCTTAATGCATAGATTTTTATTGGGTCTCCAGGTTTTAATGCTGCTTCTCTTGCAGCCTGGTCAGCAATCCTATTTCCTTTTACCTCCAGAGTATTTCCTTTCTGGTGACCCCTTACATGAACTACTGCCACTTCTGCTGGCCTTTTCAGAGCTCTTAAAACTAGTTTTATCAATTTTTCATGAATTATATTTTTTCCTTTTGAATTTATGTAGCCTCTTTCTTCCCAGATTTTTCCAAAAGTATGGACTACTCCAAAAGCATATCTCGAATCAGTGTAAATTGTTCCTGAATTTTCTTTAAGCAGTTCCAATCTTCTCATAACTGCATATAGTTCACAACTCTGAGCCGACCAGTTCTGTGGCAGTTTCCCTGCTTCTATTACTTCTATGACCTCTCCATCTACAACTGCATATCCTGAATGCCTCTTCCCATCTACCACCCTGGAGGATCCATCTGTGAACATTACCCTTCCGTATGGCAAAGGTTCATCTTCCAAATCCTCTCTTATTTTTGTTTGTAAAGTTATCAGCTCTACACAATTATGTTCCAATTCCTCTCTAGGTTCCCCAGAAAGGAACTGGGCTGGGTTCAGAGACTTAGATGTGATAATCTCTAAATTTTCGGTATTCATTAAAACCACTTCATATTTTAGTATTCGGGCATCTGTTAACCACTGTTGTGCTTGTTGACCAAGCACTGTTCTTATGTCATGTGGAGTGTGTATTTTTATTTTTCCATGTAATGTTAACTTTTGAGCTTCTTCTATTAACACAGCTGCAGCTGCAATCGCTTGGAGGCATGTTGGCCATCCCCTTGCCACTGGATCCAGCAGTTTAGATAAATACGCTACTGGTTTTCTACAGTCTCCCCATTTCTGAGTTAACACCCCATAAGCCACCCCTCCTCCCGCATTAATAAATAAATCGAAGTCCTTCTTAAGATCGGGTAGGCTCAGGACTGGGGCTGTAGATAGCTTATCTTTTAGACTTTGCAGCTGTTCTTCATCTTTCTCTGTCCATTGTACAGGATCTGAGGTACTAGTTTTGTCTAGAGGAACTTTTCACACTCTGATACTGCTCTAATCCAGAGTTTGCAGTACACCCTACCACTCCCAGTAGCCTTCTAACATCCTATTTTTGTTTTTTGGATCCCCAATGGCTAGAATCCCCGTAATCCTCTCTGCTTATTTTTTATACCCCTCCTCCAGATTAGGTGGCCCTAAAAATGTTACTTCTGGTTTTCCACAAATTGTACTTTGTTTTGGGACACTTTTATCCTTGTTCTCCTAAAAAGTGCTTTAAAAGTTTAATGACGGTGTGCTTACTTACTTAGTCCTTGACCTTCTCCTGAATATCAACAATCATCCATACTGGAGAATTTGTACCCCCTTTTTGCAGACAAATTTTTTCTAATACTTTTGCTAGAAGAGTGCCCAAAGAGGTAGGAGCAATGCTGTAAACCCCTATGGCGGGAATCGTGTCCATCTTAATTGCTGTACTCGTACGTGGCATATTTCTCTCCATTTCAACTGTGATTGGGTGTGTATTCTTAAGAGCCCCCTCTGCCCTGCCCAGCCCCATACTTGTGTTGGGTGTGATCTCTTCTAAAATCACTGTGGCGAGCCTCCATTCTTACAACCATCTTCCCATCTTCTGGGATTACATGCCAACTCCAGACAGACCCGGAGGTCCCTTCCGCATAATACATTGTTCCAATTTGACAGAATGAAATGAGATCATACCCTTGCATTTCTTGAATTTCCTTTTTATCTACAACGTTTCAACTATATGGCTTTTAAAAGGGCTTTCCTTCTGCCGGCCGAGACCTCACAAGTCTTTTTTCCCAAAGTAAGCACGTTTGGCAATTTCTTAATATCGTAGACATTTCGCTCCATTCTATCAAAACTCCAACTCCTCCCCCAACTGGACCCCCACCTCAAAATTTTGCCAAGGGCTCTGTCCAGAGTGTTCATAGGATCCCCTCCAGGTAGACCCTGGACACCCCTAATCAATCCCCTTTTAAGACTTCTCAACAATCCGTTCCCTAGCAATGACTCCATCTAACTCCGCTTCTTACAGGTCCCTCCTGAGTGTCCCATTCCATTACAATAAAACAAGCGCTTTCCCCCTTTTCATTTCTCTCCAAGTATCTCTTCGTCATATTGTTTGTAATTCCATCTCTTCTCCACTCGATTTCAAAGGTGGAGCTGAACCTGTGGTCGCCCCTATCCATCCAGCACTCTCCCTTTCCTATGACTAGTCCATAATTCTTGGCCTTTGGCTTTTTTGCTAGTTTTCCTCTCTCTTCTTAAATTACACCCAAGGGCCTCTTTAACAAAAATCAGATCTTATCGCTTCCTTTCTTGGCCATCTTCTAGTTTTTCTAATTTCCTTCGATATCCCCTGGCCAGATATTCGTGACAAATTGAACTTGATCATATCACTTGCCCCTCGGACTAATCAGGGTGCGAAATTAGAATTAACGGAAATTTCTCATTGAGGCGCCTTTAGCCAAGTCGCGGGGTTTCATCCTTTTCTTGGGACCCATCAAATGCCAACTTTAAAATATAGACCTCCCCCGGGGCCAGACTCGATTTAACACCCTAACGAGAAAACAAAAAAAAATAAAAAAGAGGAAACGAGATAAAAACGCTTCTGATTTTGCGCTGCCTGCTTGCTTCTTAGCAGTTCCATTTAAGTACTACTAGAGGCAATCTTATGGTCCCCTGGGGCCCAGTTACTATTCCCCCTCTCCCAATCCTCACTTCCATGCTGCTCTTATCAGTCTCACTTCCTCTGCAGAGAATAGTATATTTAAGATGGCGATTTATTCACACCCAGTGTAGATGTTTGTGGGCCCAGAAATTGATCTATACTGGTCCAGCTATGCCACAGGAATCTTCTACCAAGGTTCCCGATGTCTTCTTAAAGAACCCCTACACCGTCCAGACGGCCGTTCAAGGCGCAGTTACAAAGCCTAATCCTCCATCACTCCTCCCATCGTACTCAAAAAAAGACAAAGAAAATTCCCGATAGGGGGGGTTTTTACAACCTCTCTGCCTTGGTTGTTTTTGATCTTGTGTGGCAGTATGGGCCATCGGAGGAATCATTGGAGAAGGTAGAGGAATATTTATCATTAGAAAGGGTACATGCAGGGGAGTTAACTTCTGGGATAGGGATTTCAGCCAGACTTCCAGCTGTAGTTCCCAAGGGGCACTCTGGGGTAACCACAGAGCCATAACTTTGAGCAAGATTTGGAGTGTTAGGAGAAAGGGGCAGGGAACTTGCAGTAGGCATAGGAGAAGTATTGGAGCCTACATTATTCAGGGTAGATATTGAGGGTTCTACCTGAGGGGTTACAACGGTATGATTACCAGGTGGGGGACAGGTTACAGGAAAAATAGGAGGAGGTAGTGGAATTACAGCAGGTATAGGGGAGGTTAAAGAACTTAAATTATCCATGGGAGAGGTTAAGGGTTTCTGGGTAGTATGTGAGGTGCAGGTTGCTTGTTCAATGGAGGGCTCTGGATGAAGGGTTGGGTAAAGAGGAGGAAGGGCATAGGGTACAAAAGGAGTAGGTGGGGGTAGATTCTCAAGGGGATCCCACTCTCTTTTTGGGCTGTCATCCGTTTCTTTACTTTCAGGTTTTTTCCCTTGTAGCTTACAAATTTTCACCTCCTTCTCCATTCTAGCATTTTCCAACCAACAAGCTGCATACTTCAATTCTTCCAAATCAGGATCGTCCTGCACCCTCAAATATTCATTCAGCTGCTGGCACATCCAGATATCTTGGGTTCCTACCCATGGCCATTCTCCTTGTAGATCTAACTTTGGCCAAACCTCTACACAAAAATGAATCATCTTGATTTTATCCAACTCTTTAGTTCCTTCATAACTCTCCCATTTATCTAATAACACCCCTAGGGGGCTATTGGGAGGTATGTTCTTAACTCCTTTCCTCTTGTTTTTCATTTTACTTGACTTCTTGCTTATACAATTTCCCATGGTTCTAATCCAACTGCAATAAAATCCCTGTGATGAGTTATCTGCCTTCGCCTCCGAGTCCTTACACTCCACTGGGCAAGTCTGGGTGCTCTCAGCCTTATGCCTCAACCCAGCCCCCTTGCCCCCACCAGACAAGTCTGAGTGCTCTTGGCCTTATGCCTCAACCCAGCCCCCTTGCCCCACAGGACAAGTCTGGGTGCTCTCAGCCTTATGCCTCAACCCAGCCCCCTTGCCCCACCAGACAAGTCTGGGTGCTCTCGGCCTTATGCCTCAACCCAGCCCACTTGTCCCACCAACCCCGCGTCCAGGGCCTTAATCTGCGTGTCACTCAAAACTACCCCAAGCCCTCACACGCCCAAGGCTAACCTGGGGGCTGCGCGCCAACTCACTTTTTCCCTAAATCCCTGCGCGCCCAGGGGATGCGTGTCACACACACTACCCCAAGTTCTCACACGCCCGAGACCACCTTGGGGGCTGCACGCCAACTCACTCTATACTCCCCCGCGTGCCCAGGGTGGGTTTCTAATTAGCTACCCTAGAGGCGCCTCAGTCTCGCTTCTTTCACTCGCTTCCCCCCGTTCCCGGCCGGCCCCCTCGCGGGAGTTCGGAACCGCGGTACTAGGGAGTCCTCACTCGCCTCGGGGGTCCGAGCTGCCGGCCCCCGTCTCATACACACCCACTCACTCGCCTCTACTCCCGCCGCCGGTTGCCTCACCAATCCGGCGCTCCTCTGTGCCGCCGATCCTCTGCTGATCTCCGGTCCGGGGCTTACCAGCTGCTCCCGAGGATCCCTGAAGCAGGCGGCCGTCCTGTCCGGGGGTCCTCTTCGGGCGTGGTTATCCCGGACGAGCCCCCAACTGAAGAAAAAGGGCAGGAGCTTTTTCTCCTTTTTAATGCCTTTATTAGTGATCAGCTCGAGGTGGGGGCCCGACGGGTCGCGCACACACCGCCGCTGCTCCCAGAGGTGGCACACAGGAGGAGGAAAGCAGCTTTGTCCACAGGAATGCAGGCAGAGCTGGGGCTTCTATCCTCACGAGAGCACCAGAAGACAATGAGGGCTCGTCGGTCTAGGGTGTCTCTCTGCCTGGGTACTATTGCACTTAGGGCAAGACGGCCGAACTCAGCTCTTGGTGTATGCTTCCTTGAGGTTTTCTCAGAGTAGTGCTGCTGTTTTTATTGTTCTATGATACATTGTTTTGTGGTTTTGGGAGTCCGATTTAGGCCAAATGCCCCTTATTTGCATATAGTCAGTGCGCAAGGACGTCTGGGAGCAGCAGTCGGGGTGCAACAAATGTAGCTTCCGACGGGAGGATTCTGGGAACATGGGGATACAAACATGAAACTGGCAAACACAGACTAGGGTAAAAAGGGAACAACTGGGGAAACAACATTTAACAATGATTGGTAACAAATAACCACAACATTAACAACTAACTCTTACTGAATAAGAAAAAACAGGGAATTTTGTTTATCACAATATGTAACAAATAATTATGAATTGTACCCACTTTTATGTATAAGGAAAACTGCAGGTTTGTGAAAACATGTAAAGGCTTGTTACTGCTGCAGGCTGGTGCAAACATGAAGAAACTTGTTGCTGTTGCTGCCTACTGGCTGGGAGTGTGGCCTAGCAACGTGTTTGGGTCTTGCCCAGACCTGGTGGGCACTTGTGACTGCTTATGCTTGCTTACAAGACTGTAAGCTAGCCAACGTGTTCGGGCTTGTTCAGACTAGTACCCCCCGCACAGTAAACATGACACAGCCCAATGAGAAACTGCCTATAAAAGGGGCAGTGACCGAGGGTAGGATGGACGTGTTGGTGGAGCAGAGACTCCCCACGTCCCCAGTGCTGCTTGCTCATTCCTTATCAACAAATTAATAAATTGCCTTATTGATTGACTAACCCAATTGTGGTAATTTATAACACCCTGAAGGTCTGGGTCCCTACCTGCTGCATGTACTCTGTACCATCAGTGTGCTAGCTAGAATGCAGGCTACTCATAGCATCCCACAGGGAAGCTGCTCTGTCAGGCTTAGGCAAAGGTCATGATGTCTGCAGGGTGACTTTTGGCAGTGTCAAACCAGGTTTGATTCCAGCTTTGTTCCCACTTCTTTCTGCCCACTGTTACAAATTTTCATGCTTCTTTAATATTTCTTTTCAAGGTGATGCCTTTTTTCCAAAACTCTTGCTAATTTACCTGATTCTCCTTAATTTGACTCATGGTCATCTTAAGCAGACTTCCTCTTCAGCCTCATCTGCTTTTGGACAAACACTCTCAAACAGGTTTGTGTATTATATTCATGCACACTATTTGTACTCCCATTTCTTTCTTAACAGCTGTTGATATACAAGCCACTTTGCCAAGAGATTGCTGTGCGGATTCCCCTCCTTAATGCCCCTCTCCTTCCATATAAAAAATCATATAAACATACAGGCAATAGGGCAGCAGTGTTTCCACCCCCTTCTTTAAGGCACCTGCAAAGTCACTGTACTCATCTAGGAACATCATTGGGAGCGAGGGATCCAGTGACCAAGGCAGAGGCATGTTCAAGTTGGACAACTGCTCACATGACAGAGCCAGGAACATGGGAGTCTCTGGGTCAAGTGACAGGGTGCTATGGCAGGAGAGACAGCCCCAAGAGAATCCCAGGGCCAGATCTTGTACTTAGGCTCTGAATATCCCCTTTCCATGGGAAAGCCCAAGAAGACCAATTGTCAGTTAACAATAGGTTCTGCTTCCACAACCAGGGCAGCCTGAAGATTACTAGAAAGAGGGGTGTGTACAGGATGAAGAAGGGCAAAAACTCAGTGTCCAGGTGCCATGGCTACCCAAAGAGGAAAAGTCTCATGATTGATGCCCCTCCTCCTCCTCCCCCAATCTCATGTTCTCCTCCCATCCTATAGCAATGTACTTGGGATGGGTCAGGGCTGGAAATTCTTTTCAGATTCAGAGGCCATAAACCAATGGGAGGTCCTGAGTCTACCAGAGCAGTAGTTTAGATGGTGTGCCCACCTGGGAGGGTGGTGATCCTGGACTCACAGTACCCCTCACCTTGTGCAGATACCCCTGATCACACTCCTTTCACAGTGGTCAGGGTAGAGGATTTGTTGGGGCAAGTGACAACACAATGACCTTTCTCACCACAATTGAAACATATCCTTTCCTTCCACCTGTGTTCTTACTCTTGAGGTGAGGTTGGGTTTTGCCTATCCCTATGGACTCCTCTGGGGATAGGGCAAGTGGAGCAAAATGTGGAGGTGCATTCTCTCTGGGGTGGCTCAGCCCTGGCCAGCTCATCTTTGAGAGCTTCAGTAAATCCTGACCTGTAACAGGCTGTCCCGTTCTGCTATAAAAGAGGGAGTTGGGAAGGATTCTTTTTGATAGTTTTCTCGAACAAAAATAAAGCACAAACACGGCAATATTATATATGAGAACCATTTATTGATAGAAAAGGGTAAGTGTCCCTACTAAAATGGGATAGGAAAAGGAGCAGAGAGGGGAAAAAGTGGGAGAAAGAAACGGAAGACAGGGACAGCGTTACCACAAGAACCCTGTCTCTTTGTCAGCATCAGCTTAGCAGGTGCATTTGCGTAGCTCCCGTGGCCGGCTCGGCGCAATTTCCAAACAGTAGCAGGCTGCGTGTTCCTTCCTTCGGTGGAGAACAGGCTGCTGTGGCCACGGGCACAATCCTGGAGCAGCTGCAGGTTCCCAGGGTCGGGTCAAGGCACGGCGGCTGTGGGCAAGACTGAGTGCAGGCGGCAGTGGCAGGCTGGTCACTACGGTTTAGTGCTATGGCAAGTTGGTGCAGGCGGGAAGCACAGGAAACACACTGGCAGCAGCGGTCGCGGCTGGATGCAAGCGGGCTCGTGCTGCAGACTGTGCCTGGGGAGCATGGCGGGGCTGGCTGGCTGCAGTGGTGCCTGCTCCGTCAGGGGGGCAGTGGAGGACGAGGTCGTCATGATGACAAGCTAGTTTGCGAGAACGGTGAAGCAGGGAAGCAGGACCACGGGGAGGAAAAGGTAAGGGTGGTAGTGTGAAATCTGAAGTTATAGTTCGTGTCGGGTAAATAAGGGTGAAATGATACCCTATTCCACTAGATGGCAGGCAAGGACTGAAGCAAGTAATTGAAGACCTTTTAAAACAAGGAACTCTAGAGGCGTGTATGTCACCTCATAACACACCCATACTTCCTGTAAAGAAAAATTATGGAAGTTATCGCCTAGTGCTGTTAATCAGACGACAGCTACTAGGTTTCCTGTGGTAGCTAACCCGTACACATTACTAAGCCAAATTTCCTCGGATTACACCTGGTATAGTGTGGTGGATTTGCAAGATGGCTTCTGGGCTTGTCCCTTAGAGCAGGGAAGTAGAGACTATTTTCCCTTTGAGTGGCAAGATCCAGAAACAGTGAGAAAATGACAAATCAGATGGTCAGTCTTACCCCAAGGGTTTACCAAGTCTCCAAACCTTTTTGGCCAGGCTTTAGAAAAGATTTTACAAGAATTTGAACAGCCAGAAGGAACTAAACAGATACAGTATGTAGATGATTTATTGATTGCAGGAAAGGACCAGAATCGGGTGAGGGAAACAACGATTGGACTGTTGAATTTCTTGGGAGAAAGAGGCCTAAAAGTTTCAAAGGCCAAGTTACAATTTGCGGAGGAAGAAGTGAAATACTTAGGTCACTGGTTGAGTAGAGGGACCAAAGAGCTGGACCCTGAAAGAATATCGGGTATACTGAATCTACCTTCCCCTAGTACCAAGAGGGAAGTACGACAGCTGTTAGGGTTATTGGGATACTGTAGACAATGGATAGACAGATATAGTCAAAAGGTAAAATTTTTGTATGAAAAACTAACAGCCAATACAGTAAAATGGAACCAGGAGGATGAGAAACACTTGAAACATTTAAAAGATGCTCTAATTCAAGCCCCAGTACTCAGCATACCTAATTTAGATAAACCTTTTCAATTATTTGTGAATTCTGTTGAACAAAGAGCTTATTGGGTGCTTACCCAGGACTGGGGAGGAGACAGAAAGCCGATGGGGTATTATTCAAAATTATTGGACCCTGTTAGTAGGGGATGGACGATATGTTTACAGGCTATAGTAGCAACAGCACTTCTAGTGGAAGAAGCAAAGAAAGTTACATTTGGAGCACCTTTAGTAGTGTATACACCTCACAATGTTAGAAGCATATTGCATCAGAAGGCAGAGAAGTGGCTCACTGATAGCCGGATTCTAAAGTATGAGGCTATTTTGATACATTCCCGAGTTGTAACTTAAGGTCACTCCTGCTCAGAACCCTGCTCAATTTCTATATGGAGAGCCAACTGAAGAAATGATTCATAACTGTGTAGAATTAATCGAGTAATTAAATGAAGGTGAGACCAGATTTAAGTGAAATAGAGTTATCTAATGGAGAAAAATATTTTATCGATGGCTCATCAAGAGTGATAGAAGGGAGATGAAGATCAGGATATGCTGTTGTTGAAGGAGAAAACATGTCTGTAGTAGAGAGAAAATAAATTCTAGTTAGTCAGCTCATGCTTCTGAATTATTCGTTTTATATCAAGCTTTAGAACTTTTAAAAGATAAAGTGGGGACCATTTATACAGACTCAAAGTATGCCTTTGGGATTGTACACACATTTGGAAAAATTTGGATGGAAAGAGGTCTGATCAACACTCAAGGGAAGAAGCTAATCCATCAGGAGTTTATACTTAGAGTGCTTGAAGCCCTGAAGGGATCTAGGAGGATAGCTGTAGTACATGTAAAAGGCCACCAACCAGGGTCAAGCTATTTAGCAAGAGGAAATAATATAGCTGATCAAGCTGCAAAGGAGGCAGCTTGTAAATTAAATTAAACAATCCAGTTGAGCATTATAACAGAAGTTCAAGAAGAGCTGCCAAAAAGTTATAGTACCCAAGAGAAGGAGGCTATAAGAAGACTAGAGACTAAAATAGCAAAACAAATAACACAGTCTCGGGGTTTTTAAAAATGTTTTGGTGATTCCCGAGATGCAGAAGTCTTTTTCTCCCCACCTAGGTGATGGAAGAATTAGTCGAGAGTCATCTCTTCTGTTTTTCAAGGTTGTTTATTCTTTCTTATCTATTACATTCTTTCCTTGACTAGCAGAGATCTGCTCAGCAGGTGAGTTCCAGGCACAATCCCCCCCTCCTCAGGGTGGTGTTTACTTTTATACTAAAAACCATGTAAACAGTATTTACAATAACTTTCCAATACCTATCATCCATGTTAGAAAGTGTCTCTACTCTAAACCAATCAGAAAGTGCCACTGTCACAGCAGAAGATGGAGCAGATGCAGAAGAAGCCTGAAAACCACGAGGATTCCTCCATCTTGCCTTCACCTGTTTACCATTCTAGCAAATCCAGAAATCTAAAATTCTCATCCTGTGATAAACTACATATTATGCTACTATCCAATCCACATTCTTGGAAGTTCTACTTCATCCCAGAGGCTAAGAAGCCCTTTCCATGAACAAAGGTTGAAGACAGTGTTTGTCGAAGGTTTTTCATCACTTAAAACATGCAAAGAAATATTTCTTAGAATTCTAGACTCCGACAATGCAGGGCTGTTTGACTTGTCAAAAAGTTGACAAAAAGGTAATGAGACAAGCCCCAACAAGTGGTAGAAAAATAGCCTACCGACCGTTTGAGAGAGTTCAGGTGGATTATACTGAATTACCAA
This sequence comes from Certhia americana, assembly GCA_018697195.1. NCBI lineage: Eukaryota > Metazoa > Chordata > Aves > Passeriformes > Certhiidae > Certhia > Certhia americana. The sequence goes on along the minus strand of JAGMWU010000209.1, from coordinate 11,430 downwards.
AAGTAGACAGATGGAAATACCTATTAGTGTTAATAGATCAACTAACTCATTGGGTGGAGGCTTACCCAGCTGCAAGAGACACGGCCAAGTTTGTAATTAAAATATTGTTAGAACAAATTATTCCCCGATTCGGGGTTATAAGAGCCATTGATTCTGATTAGGGCTCTCACTTTACTTCTAGCATTATAAAAGGGGTAACACAAGCCATGGGTATTTCCTGGGAATATCATACCCGTTGGCACCCCCAGAGCTCTGGGAGGGTGGAAAGAATGAACCAAACTATAAAGCAGCAATTAACCAAATTGATGATTGATACCCAAATGTCATGGGTATAATGTTTGCCTTTAGCATTACTTAACATAAGAACACACCCCAGTGCAGATACGGGGCTTTCAGCATATGAAATGCTTTATGGAATGCCTTATTCCCAGGAAGTACCCCAAACATCAATAGTCATAGAAGGTATGACTATTCAAAAACACATCCAAAGGATTAGACAGCATGTCACAGAACTAAGGGAAAAAGGAATAATTGCTGAATCAGACCTTCTAGAGTTTAGCATACATCGAATAAAACCAGGTGACTGGGTATTAATTAAAAGCTAAAAAGAAGAAAGTTTATCTCCTAGGTAGAAAGGTCCATATTTAACTCTGCTGACCACCGATACAGCTGTCCAAACTGCAGAAAAAGGCTGGACTCACACATCGCGGATCAAAGGACCAGTGGAGCCACCAACAGAGACGCCAGCTGAATCTCAGTGGAGAGTCACCTCTGAAGCATCCGATTCTAGCCTGGATGAGATAACTGGCGCTTTGTCTCAGGTCACTCACCCTATGGCAACTTTGTGAGAGAGACTCTCTGATTCGGTTGTCCAGAAAAAGAACTTTTTAATAACGGGAAAAATAACAAACCATAAGCCATGCACCATACATGGGAATGGACCGGAAAAGAGCGGGAAGGTCCAGGGTAACAACACTTTTAAGCACGAACATGAGGGAGGGGTTTAGGAGGAGAAAGTGGGATATCCTATGGGGGAAGGCGATTAGGAATATGTAAAATATTGCTGAGCAGAAATTAGCAACAGTGAACAACAACGTGAACTGAAAGCTTTCTGGAAATTATTTCATAATACCCAAATATGAGGTAACTTAGTGGATTGGTACCAGCGTCAACGCGTCTGATTGTAGAACTCGACGTCATGCTGAAGTTAAAGTTCCACTCGCCACTCTGCAGGGCTAGGACCTCTACATCTCGGCGCCTATTTTTTGCTATATTCTAAGACGAAAGGTAATACTGTGTTTTCAATGGGGGGCAACATGAACTTAAGGAATAAACAAGAACAAACTATATGGCAAGTATGAGCATCCGAACAAGATCAATGGTCGCAATTTTGATGATAGAATCGTTTATGGTAGGATGTACAATTCCAGTCCTTGAGAAATGTGGGGGTAGGGCGAGGGTGGGGTTCTAATCCATCACTCTCACTGCGGCGCTAACTTTGCAACTTTTAATACATCCTTCAGAAGAATTATTCTGCTGATAATCTGACTGCACTTGTCGGACAAATTCATGGGCAGCATAAGCCTTTATAAGTGTGACAGCCATGGGCGCATGGCCAAGAAGGAGAATCATTGCCGCTCTGTTCTTGTAAAGTGCGTTTCTGACACTTTGACATCAGTCAATCTCACATTAGGCGACTGAATGTAGCATTGTTTGACCGACTAAGCCAGCACCGCTAATTCCATCCATTTGTTTCGCCTTTGCACTAGGCCGACTCATAGCAACTAGGATAGCTACATCTACAATTTCAGTAGTTTTGGTCCAGTAAGATATTGTTTCATTACACATGCCTTTTTCGAATTGATGATTGGATGCTTTTTAAATTCGTGTTAATTGCTATGTGCCATGGTACTATTGGGTGCTATTCTAGTGAGGGCACCCAAGTCTACATGGCCACCCATGATCTTGATGGTATCTGCTGGCTATAAGGCCTATCTTCAGGCAATAGATAACCTATGCCAGGTGTAATTGATTTGGATAGCAATCTGGAGCCGAGTTACATGGGGGAGTGTGTGGTAATTGCCACCATCATAAAAAAAGAAAAAAGGGGAGTGCGGGAGAAAGGAAGAGGAAGGGGAGGAGTTTGATTTTGGTAAATTTTGTTATTTGGGGTAACATCCCTTAGTGTACTCATTTTCCAAAATTGTACACAATAATCCATTTTTACTGACCCCAGCAACTTCAATTCTTGGGGTTCAATTGGTGCACAAGGTAGTTTTCTCATCCAGTGATCCCAATCATCCACGGGGTTTATTTTCAAGGTGTTAGTACCTCTTCCCTGAATTTGCAAAGTATGGATGGTATCCACAGGTATTGGCCACACATCCATAGGTAACCCCACTAAGCAGGTGGAGAAGGGGTTATTAGGGCTGGCAACTGAAAGACACATTGTTTCCTGTTTGCTGATATTGGCTAAGGTGACCCAAACATTTTGTTTTGGCTGTGGGACTACCCAGCTGTTACCGAGAAGGAGAGAGTTTCAGCAAATGAGCAGGGAGATCCAAGTTGTCATCTTGGTGGTGGCTGTTGTAATGCTGGTTCTTCTTCCTGTTGATCCTCTGGTGTTCCTGAAAGTTCTTCTGTCAGGTGTTCCTCTGGTTCTGTTGCAGGCTTTGGCAAGGGCTGCAGATGTGGCTTGATGTTTTTGGTGGGGATCCACCTGGGTCCTGCACCTGTAGATACACAAGCGTACCCCCTTCCCCATGTAATCAATGGGAATAGACCTAAAATTTGTGATGTCTCTGGATCCTTTATTAATACTGGTGGTTTTCCTTTTAATTTAGCCTGAGTGGTGTTGCTGAAGTGTCTGAAAATTGGTGGAAGGGGTTCCATAAATGAACTGTTAAGAAAATTAAAAACGTATACTGCCTTTGATAGCCTCTCCACAGCAGCCAGGGTCTCCATTCCCCCTTTCTCTTTTTCTAAAATGTCTTTTAGACTTCTGTGTGTTCTTTCAATTATTGATTGTCCCATGGAGGAATGGGGAGTACCTGTGATGTGTTTCATCCCCCATAGTTTAAAAAGCTGTTTTACCTTTTGTGAAATAAATCCACGTCCATTGTCTGTTTTACCTTTTGGGGAACACCTAGAAATGAAAAGACTCGTAAAAAGTGTTTAATAATATCTTGGGCCTTCTCTCCTGTATGTGCTGTAGCAAACACGGCTCCTGAAAAGGTATTAACAGAGATGTGAATATATTTAAATCGGCCAAATGACTGATAATGTATAACATCTGACTGCCAGAGTTCTAAGCTGTTTAATCCCCTGAGATTGATTCCAGTTCCCACTGAAGGGATTGATTGGTATTGGCAATCAGGGCAGGAGCTTATAATCATTTGTGCCTGATGTCTGGTCAGATTGAATGACCTCATTAAGGATGGGGCATTTTGATGGAAAAATGAGTGGCTTAAACGGGCTTGATCAAAAAGGCTTGGAAGGGTAGTCTGGATTGGCATGGTGAGGTGGTCTGCCCGAGTATTGCCTTCAGCTATGAATCCAGGTAAGGTGGTATGTGAGCGGGTGTGTGTAACAAAATAAGGTTGTTTCCTTAGGGAAAGAAAGAAAATTAATTCATTAAGTAAATTATATAACCTTTTGTTGGAAATGAACTTGGGAAGGGAACCCTCGGCTCGCTCCACAATTCCTGCAACATAAAAAGAGTCAGTTACTAAATTAAAAGGAATTAAGAATTTGGAAAATGCACGGACAACTGCAGCAAGTTCAGTAATCTGGGGTGAACCCTCTACAATTTTGACATCTGATTCCCAGTTTCCATTTTCAGGGTTCTTCCATGTGATTACTGACTTGTGTGATTTTCCAGAGCCATCTGTAGAAAGGGTTAGAGCATTAAGAGGAGTGTAACTTCTCAGAGATTTTTGGATTAGACTAAAAGGAAGGCGTAATAATTTATGTTTTGGGAAATGAACTGAAATTTGTCCTGGAAATCCTGCCAATGCAATTTGGAATATTTCTGATTGTTGAAGAAGCCATTCTAAATAAATAGAAATGATATGTATAAACATAGTAAAAAAATCTTTTCCTGAGAGAGAGAATTCGGGATCTGGCTTTCATTATCAATTGTGCAAGGATTTCCAGACAAGTAGTTATGGTTTTAGACATTTGATATGATAAAAAAATCCATTCTAAAATTAACAAAGGATCTGACAAGTTTTTGCTCCACTGAAAAATTAATCCATATAGACGTGGACTTTCTCCTTACACAGCAAACAAGAAGGGTAGCTCTGTATCACAACGGTGTGCTTGACGAGTTTGTAAGGCTGCAAACACTTTGTTTAAAGCAGTATTTGCTTCTTGAGTTAATTCCCTTGGGGAATTTAAGTCCGTGTCTCCTTTTAACAGTTCATATAAAGGGGCCAAATCTTGATTAGTGATTCCTAGAAGGGTACGAATCCAGTTGATAGATCCAATAAGTCTCTGGAGGTCGTGCAGTGTGGCGGGATCCTCCTGCGGTTGTACTGCTTGTGGCATTATGGTGCACTCTGTTATCTTGTGACCTAGGTATGTCCAGGGAGGAGTCTGTTGTATCTTGTCCTCAGCAATCTGCATATCAGCCTTGCGTATTTGGGCAATTGTCTCATTTGCCACAGTGTTTGTAATGGTGTTATCTTCTGCAGCTATTAAAAGGTCATCCATATAGTGCAGTATTATGGATTGGGGAAACTTCTCATGGACAGGTGATAAGATCTTGGCTACGTACCATTGACATATGGTGGGGGAATTTTGCATCCCTTGGGGAAGGACAGTCCAGTGAAATCTCTTTAAGGGGAATTGTCCAGGCAGGTCAAAGTGCAGGTAATTGGAATTCTTCCCAAACCAATCCGTCTGGTCCATGCAACATAAGATTCACTGGGAGCACCATCATCTATTTCTGGTAATAAAAAAGCTTGAGCAAAAACTAGTCCTTCAGGTAAAAAACAAGGAGGATTAGGACACCAAACTAAAACAGTGATTTCTTG
>JAGMWU010000205.1:34923-47929 GCA_018697195.1 Certhia americana | reverse complement strand
GGGGGGGAAGCGAGTGGAAGAAGCGAGACTGAGACGCCTCTAGGGTAGCTAATAAGAAACCCACCCTGGGCACGCGGGGGAGTATAGAGTGAGTTGGCGTGCAGCCCCCAAGGTGGTCTCGGGCGTGTGAGAACTTGGGGTAGTGTGTGTGACACGCATCCCCTGGGCGCGCAGGGATTTAGGGAAAAAGTGAGTTGGCGCGCAGCCCCCAGGTTAGTCTTGGGCGTGTGAGGGCTTGGGGTAGTTTTGAGTGACACGCAGATTAAGGCCCTGGACGCGGGGTTGGTGGGACAAGTGGGCTGGGTTGAGGCATAAGGCCGAGAGCACCCAGACTTGTCTGGTGGGGGCAAGGGGGCTGGGTTGAGGCATAAGGCTGAGAGCACCCAGACTTGTCCTGTAGGGCAAGGGGGCTGGGTTGAGGCATAAGGCCAAGAGCACCCAGACTTGTCTGGTGGGGCAAGGGAGCTGGGTTAAGGCATAAGGCTGAGAGCACCCAGACTTGTCCAGTGGAGTGTAAGGACTCGGAGGTGAAGGCAGATAACTCATCACAGGGATTTTATTGCAGTTGAATTAGAACCATGGGAAATTGTATATGCAAGAAGTCAAGTAAAATGAAAAACAAGAGGAAAGGAGTTAAGAACATACCTCCCAATAGCCCCCTAGGGGTGTTATTAGATAAATGGGAGAGTTATGAAGGAACTAAAGAGTTGGATAAAATCAGGATGATTGATTTTTGTGTAGAGGTTTGGCCAAAGTTAGATCTACAAGGAGAATGGCCATGGGTAGGAACCCAAGATATCTGGATGTGCCAGCAGCTGAATGAGTATTTGAGGGTGCAGGACGATCCTGATTTGGAAGAATTGAAGTATGCAGCTTGTTGGTTGGAAAATGCTAGAATGGAGAAGGAGGTGAAAATTTGTAAGCTACAAGGGAAAAAACCTGGAAGTAAAGAAACGGATGACAGCCCAAAAAGAGAGTGGGATCCCCTTGAGAATCTACCCCCACCTACTCCTTTTGTACCCTATGCCCTTCCTCCTCTTTACCCAACCCTTCATCCAGAGCCCTCCATTGAACAAGCAACCTGCACCTCACATACTACCCAGAAACCCTTAACCTCTCCCATGGATAATTTAAGTTCTTTAACCTCCCCTATACCGGCTGTAATTCCACTACCTCCTCCTATTTTTCCTGTAACCTGTCCCCCACCTGGTAATCATACCGTTGTAACCCCTCAGGTAGAACCCTCAATATCTACCCTGAATAATGTAGGCTCCAATACTTCTCCTATGCCTACTGCAAGTTCCCTGCCCCTTTCTCCTAACACTCCAAATCTTGCTCAAAGTTATGGCTCTGTGGTTACCCCAGAGTGCCCCTTGGGAACTACAGCTGGAAGTCTGGCTGAAATCCCTATCCCAGAAGTTAACTCCCCTGCATGTACCCTTTCTAATGATAAATATTCCTCTACCTTCTCCAATGATTCCTCCGATGGCCCATACTGCCACACAAGATCAAAAACAACCAAGGCAGAGAGGTTGTACCCTCTCCGGGAAGTACCGATGGGAGGAGTGAATGGAGGAGTAGGCTTTGTAAATGCTCCTTTAACCGCCTCTGAGGTGAGGAGTTTTAAGAAGGACCTCGGGAACCTGGTAGAAGATCCTGTAGGCATAGCTGACCAGATAGATCAATTTCTGGGCCCAAACATCTACACCTGGGGTGAATTAAACTCAATCTTAAATATACTATTCTCTGCAGAGGAAGTGAGACTGATAAGAGCAGCAGGAATGAGGATTTGGGAGAGGGAGAATAGATTGGGACCCCCAGGGGACCATAAGATGCCTCTAGTAGAACCAAACTGGAACCCTAATGAAGAAAGAGGCAGGCAAAACATGAAAGATTACCGGTCCCTGATAGTTAGGGGAATTAAAGAGTCCGTGCCCCGGGGGAGTAATGTAAAGTTGGCATTTGATAGGTCCCAAGAAAAGGATGAAACCCCCGCGACTTGGCTAAAGCGCCTCAAGAGAAATTTTCAGTTATATTCTAATATTGACCCTGATAGTCCTGAGGGGCAAGTGATATTGAAAGTTCAATTTGTCACGAAATCATGGCCAGATATCCGAAGGAAATTAGAGAAACTAGAAGATTGGCAAGAAAGAAGCATAAATGATTTGTTAAAGGAGGCCCTTAGGGTGTATTTAAGAAGAGAAGAGGAAAAAGCAAAAGCCAAAGCCAAAATTATGGTAGCCATAGCCAGGGAGAGTGCTGGGATGGATAGGGGTAGGCCACTTCAGCCGCTGAAATCGAGTGGAGAAGAGATGGAATTACAAAAATATGAGAAGAGATATTTGGAGAGAACTGGAAAACCAGGGGAAAGACGTTGCTTTTATTGTAATGGATTGGGACACTTCAGGAGGGACTGTAAGAAGCGGGAGTTAGATGGAGTCATTGCTAGGGAACAGGATTTGTTGGAGAAAGTCTTAAAAGGGGATGATTAGGGGTGTCAGGGGCTCTACCTGGTGGGGGACCCTATGAAACATCTGACAGAGCCCTTGGAAAATTTTGAGGTGGGTCCATTGGGGGAGGAGATGGAGTTTTTGATAGATACTGGAGCTGAAAGGTCTAGTATTAATAAATTGCCAAAGGGAGTTACTTTGGGAAAAAAGACTTGTGAGGTACTAGGGGCAGAAGGAAAGCCCTTTAAAGCCCCTATAGTTGAAAATGTTGAGATAAAAGGAAATTCAAGACAATGCAAGGTAGATCTCATTTACCTGCCCAAATTGGAAAGTAATCTACTGGGAAGGGACCTTCAGGTCTGTCTGGGAGTTGGAGTAATCCCAGAGGATGGGAAGATGGTTGTAAAGTTAATGAGGCTCGCACAGTGTGATTTAGAAGAGATCAACCCACAAGTATGGGCTGGGCAAGGGCAGAGGGGGCTCTTAAGAATACCCCCAATCACAGTTGAAATGGAGAGAAATATGCCACCAGTAAGAGTAAAGCAATACCCTATTTCACCTAAGGGGAGAGAGGGGTTAGCCCCGATAATCAAACAGCTGCTAGAAGACGGAATCTTGGAACCATGCATGTCGCCACATAACACACCTATTCTGGCAGTGAGAAAGCCTGATGGGACTCACCGCTTAGTCCAGGATCTGCGAGAAGTCAATAAACGAACCATCACGAGACATCCGGTGGTTTCAGATCCTTACACACTCCTTAGCCGGGTACCAAGGGAACATCAATGGTTTACCACCATAGATCTAAAAGATGCCTTTTGGGCATGTCCTCTGGCAGAGCAGAGCAGAGACTGGTTCGCTTTTGAATGGGAAGATCCCAGTACAAAGAGGAAACAGCAATTAAGATGGACACGCCTTCCCCAAGGGTTTACAGAATCTCCTAACCTCTTTGGGCAATCTCTAGAAAAAGTATTAGAAAAATTTGTCTCAAAAAAGGGGGTACAAATTCTACAGTATGTGGATGATTTGTTGATATCAGGAGAAGGTCAAGACCAAGTAAGAACCACCAGCATTAAACTTTTAAACTTTTTAGGAGAACAAGGACTAAAAGTGTCCCAAAACAAATTACAATTTGTGGAACCAGAAGTAAAATTTTTAGGGCACCTAATCGGAGGAGGGTATAAAAAATTAAGCCCAGAGAGGATTACGGGGATTCTAGCCATTGGGGCTCCAAAAACCAAAAAGGATGTTAGAAGGCTACTGGGATTGGTAGGGTACTGCAAACTCTGGATAGAGCAGTACTCAGAGTGTGTAAAGTTCCTCTATGAAAAAACTAGTCACCTCAGATCCTGTACAATGGACAGAGAAAGATGAAGAACAGCTGCAAAGTCTAAAAGATAAGCTATCTACAGCCCCAGTCCTGAGCCTACCCGATCTTAAGAAGGACTTCGATTTATTTATTAATGCGGGAGGAGGGGTGGCTTATGGGGTGTTAACTCAGAAATGGGGAGACTGTAGAAAACCAGTGGCGTATTTATCTAAACTGCTGGATCCAGTGGCAAGGGGATGGCCAACATGCCTCCAAGCGATTGCAGCTGCAGCTGTGTTAATAGAAGAAGCTCAAAAGTTAACATTAGATGGAAAAATAAAAATACACACTCCACATGACATAAGAACAGTGCTTGGTCAACAAGCACAACAGTGGTTAACAGATGCCCGAATACTAAAATATGAAGTGGTTTTAATGAATACCGAAAATTTAGAGATTATCACATCTAAGTCTCTGAACCCAGCCCAGTTCCTTTCTGGGGAACCTAGAGAGGAATTGGAACATAATTGTGTGGAGCTGATAACTTTACAAACAAAAATAAGAGAGGATTTGGAAGATGAACCTTTGCCATACGGAAGGGTAATGTTCACAGATGGATCCTCCAGGGTGGTAGATGGGAAGAGGCATTCAGGATATGCAGTTGTAGATGGAGAGGTCATGGAAGTAATAGAAGCAGGGAAACTGCCACAGAACTGGTCGGCTCAGAGTTGTGAACTATATGCAGTTATGAGAGGATTGGAACTGCTTAAAGAAAATTCAGGAACAATTTACACTGATTCGAGATATGCTTTTGGAGTAGTCCATACTTTTGGAAAAATCTGGGAAGAAAGAGGCTACATAAATTCAAAAGGAAAAAATATAATTCATGAAAAATTGATAAAACTAGTTTTAAGAGCTCTGAAAAGGCCAGCAGAAGTGGCAGTAGTTCATGTAAGGGGTCACCAGAAAGGAAATACTCTGGAGGTAAAAGGAAATAAGATTGCTGACCAGGCTGCAAGAGAAGCAGCATTAAAACCTGGAGACCCAATAAAAATCTATGCATTAAGAAAGACCCTGGAGAGGGGAGGAGATACAGAAAGACCTATCTATAATGCCAGAGAGATGAAGGCCATCAAGGAATTAGGATTACATCAGGGAGAAGCTGGGAGATGGTTGACTCCAGATGGGCGTCAATTTTTAAATGAACCACTAGCCAGGAAACTGCTCATGGATTTACATGAGGCAACCCACTGGGGGGGTACAAGGACTGTGTGATCAGTTTCTGAGAGAAAACTTGTGTCTAGGGGTGTACAGCCTGGCAAAAGCCATCACTAAGGGGTGTGTGATTTGTCAAAAAGTAAACCAAAAAGTGATGAGGAAAACTGAACCAGGTGGAAGAGAATTGGCTCAAAGACCTTTCCAGAGTGTGCAAGTGGATTTCACAGAAATGCCTTCTCTTCAAGGCTATAAACACCTCTTGGTTATAGTTGATCACCTGACCCACTGGGTGGAGGCTTTTCCCACCAAAAAGGAAACAGCCCAGATAGTAGTTAAAATTATTTTAGAAAATGTTATTCCACGATATGGATTACTAAATTCCATAGACTCAGATAGAGGTCCCCATTTCACTGCAAAAGTGTTACAACAAGTCATGGAAGCATTAGGAATACAGTGGAGACTGCATACCCCATGGCACCCCCAGAGCTCAGGTAGAGTAGAACGTATGAACAAGACCTTAAAGAATGTACTTACTAAACTGATTGAAGAGACAAAGATGAATTGGTTAAAGTGTTTGCCCCTGGCCCTCCTGCGTATTAGAACAAGGCCCCGTGCTGATTTAGGAGTATCTCCATATGAGATGTTGTTTGGACTCCCCTTCCTTACCACCTCTTTAGGTGTGGAGACCTATTTGGATGGGGAAGATGCCACCCAAAAATACTTGGAGGTAATAGGAAAGACTTTAGAGAACCTGCGAAAAAGGGGATATCTCCCTCAAACCCCCCCATTAGATGTGAAAGTGCATAAAATTGACCCTGGAGATTGGGTATTAATAAAATCCTGGGATGCCACTCCATTAACACCTAAGTATGAAGGCCCCTTTCAGGTCCTCCTCGCCACGAACACCGCAGTACGGACACGAGAAAAAGGATGGACACACGTATCAAGAGTGAAAGGGCCTGTGATACCTCCTGAGTCAGGACAAAACCACCCTGAGGTAACTGCAGAGCCTTCCCAGTGGACAGTGGCTGGAAATCCAGAGGCTTTAAAGCTAACTTTCAGGAAGAAACCAACTGTCAAATAACAGACTGAAAGAGACATTGGTAATGCTGCTACAATGTATGCTCCAGTGGTTGCAATAGTGCATGTTTTTCAATAAGTTGTAATAAGGTCTGTTAAAAGTTACTGTTCTTTGTGAGTTGTAACTGAATCAACTTTGTTTCCATCTAAATTAAAAAAAAAAAAAAAAAAAAAAGGGGGGGGGGGGGTTGCCACATATCCTTAAGGATTAAAAGGGGTTGCCACATATCCTCAAGGATTAAAAGGGGTTGCCACATATCCTCAAGCATTAAGTTAGTCTCACTGGGAATATCCGTGAAGTAAAAGGAAGATTTAAGGAAAGAAAGGAACTCCTCAAGTGCACACCCCCGAAGGAGGGGAATTCCAGGAGGCAAGACCAGGTAGGCTGATCTCCAAGGATGGCCTATACTGGACTCCTGAGAAAAGTGGTGCTAGCCTTGGTTATTTGGGTCTCTTCAGAAGACCCACCAGGACCTTGCACTAAGTGCTATCAACCACTTTATCATGAAGAGGAAATAAGTTCCTTATTACAAATCCATACCAGTTTGAATCCGAACTGTGTAAATCTCACTCTGGCAATACCATGTCAAGAGAATGGTCAACATTACTGGATGGTAAGGAATACTGCCACGTATCGGCAAAAATTATTAGGAGAATGCCCTGTGGGACTATCTTGGCTGTGTTTTGAACAAAACCCCAGTTTGGAGAACCCCATAGATTTGATAAAAGAGAAAGAAATAACCAAATCTCAGATAGAGAAAGATGAATTCGAGCTACCAAAAGGTAAAAACCTATTTGTGGACCTAGTAGAAAGAATAAGCAAAGAATTGAATGTGACAAATTGTTGGGTATGTGGCAACACACAAATGACTGATATTTGGCCTTGGGAAGGAATTAGCCTTGGACCCTTGGAGCTACTTAGGTGGAAACAAAGTAATCCAGAACTCCCCTCTATGGGAATAAGGAAACAAGAGCAATGGAACTTAAAGAAAAAAATAATTGGGGAAGAGTGCATCCTGAGACGGGGAGGGGAATTCAACACCCCTGTTGGAAATATGGCGTGTAAACGCTATCTAGTAATCAAAAATGCAGCCACCAGATGGATCCCAAAAGATCCTCTAAAATATTGGACTATAGAGAAAAAACCTCAAGGATGCATCTTCCACAAAGAGTACCAACTGTATGAGTGTGCAGGAAGGGGCATAAACCCCTACTGGGGAATAAGGGAGGTGTCTAAATTTTGGGAATTTCCTTTACAAACTAAAAGCACTTTTTGGGAAGCACCTAAACATCTACTTTGGATTTGTGGCGATACTGCCTACACAAGGCTTCCAGGTGATTGGACTGGTAGTTGCACCATTGGAGTAGTGAAACCTGCTTTCTTTCTACTGCCAAAAGAGTTTGGATCTACCCTCGGAATCCCGTTATATGACAACTTAAAGAAAGACCATAGCCGACAAAAAAGGGAAACAATCCAAATTGGAGGTAATCAAAAATGGAAAAGCAAGATCTGGACACCAGAGGAGATAATAAAAACGTATGGACCAGCTACTTGGGCCCAGGATGGATCTTGGGGTTACCGGACTCCTATTTATATGTTAAACCGAATTATTCGGTTGCAGGCAGTACTAGAGATAGTGTCCAACAAGACTGCCCTTGCTCTTGACCACCTAAGTGACCAATTAACCCAGACCAGATCCGTAATTTACCAAATCAGGCTAGCGGTTGATTATCTTTTGGCTGATGAGAGAGGAATTTGTGGAAAATTTAATACCTCCGAATGTTGTTTAGAAATTGATGACAAAAATGAAGTAATCAAAAATATATCTAAAGAAATTCGAAAAATAGCTTATGTGGGCACGCAGCAATGGACCCCCTTAATGGACACAAGTTGGTGGGATGAGTTTTGGTCTTGGAAAGGAAAGTGGTGGAAAAAAGCAGCTTTTATCACACTATGTGCAATTATGGGACTAGTTTTTCTCCCATGCCTACTCCCCTGCTTAAGCCGGTTAATCACCTCAGCTGTACAGGCTGGTATCATAATTCCCAAGGAGTTGAAACCCTCAAAAGAGACCGAAAAAGTGATGGCCCTGAAAGACCTAGAGCATTCCAATCAAGAAAAAGCAAGAGAAATTTACCTAAAGTTTAACGAGATGAGAGAAATTTATAAGCAAGACCCTCAAACAGCAAGTTGATGCGGGCGTAAGCCCGATCAAAGAATCAGAGGGGGGACTGTGATAAACAAAATTCCCTGTTTGTTCTTATTCAGTAAGAGTTAGTTGTTAATGTTGTGGTTATTTGTTACCAATCATTGTTAAATGTTGTTTCCCCAGTTGTTCCCTTTTTACCCTAGTCTGTGTTTGCCAGTTTCATGTTTGTATCCCCATGTTCCCAGAATCCTCCCGTCGGAAGCTACATTTGTTGCACCCCAACTGCTGCTCCCAGACGTCCTTGCGCACTGACTATATGCAAATAAGGGGCATTTGGCCTAAATCGGACTCCTAAAACCACAAAACAACGTATCATAGAACAATAAAAACAGCAGCACTACTCTGAGAAAACCTCAAGGAAGCATACACCAAGAGCTGAGTTCGGCCGTCTTGCCCTAAGTGCAATAGTACCCAGGCAGAGAGACACCCTAGACCGACGGGCCCTCATTGTCTTCTGGTGCTCTCGTGAGGATAGAAGCCCCAGCTCTGCCTGCATTCCTGTGGACAAAGCTGCTTTCCTCCTCCTGTGTGCCACCTCTGGGAGCAGCGGCGGTGTGTGCGCGACCCGTCGGGCCCCCACCTCGAGCTGATCACTAATAAAGGCATTAAAAAGGAGAAAAAGCTCCTGCCCTTTTTCTTCAGTTGGGGACTCGTCCGGGATAACCACGCCCGAAGAGGACCCCAGGACAGGACGGCCGCCTGCTTCAGGGATCCTCGGGAGCAGCTGGTAAGCCCCGGACCGGAGATCAGCAGAGGATCGGCGGCACAGAGGAGCGCCGGATTGGTGAGGCAACCGGCGGCGGGAGTAGAGGCGAGTGAGTGTGTGTGTGTGAGACGGGGGCCGGCAGCTCGGACCCCCGAGGCGAGTGAGGACTCCCTAGTACCGCGGTTCCGGACTCCCGCCAGGGGGCCGGCCGGGAACGGGGGGGAAGCGAGTGGAAGAAGCGAGACTGAGACGCCTCTAGGGTAGCTAATAAGAAACCCACCCTGGGCACGCGGGGGAGTATAGAGTGAGTTGGCGTGCAGCCCCCAAGGTGGTCTCGGGCGTGTGAGAACTTGGGGTAGTGTGTGTGACACGCATCCCCTGGGCGCGCAGGGATTTAGGGAAAAAGTGAGTTGGCGCGCAGCCCCCAGGTTAGTCTTGGGCGTGTGAGGGCTTGGGGTAGTTTTGAGTGACACGCAGATTAAGGCCCTGGACGCGGGGTTGGTGGGACAAGTGGGCTGGGTTGAGGCATAAGGCCGAGAGCACCCAGACTTGTCTGGTGGGGGCAAGGGGGCTGGGTTGAGGCATAAGGCTGAGAGCACCCAGACTTGTCCTGTAGGGCAAGGGGGCTGGGTTGAGGCATAAGGCCAAGAGCACCCAGACTTGTCTGGTGGGGCAAGGGAGCTGGGTTAAGGCATAAGGCTGAGAGCACCCAGACTTGTCCAGTGGAGTGTAAGGACTCGGAGGTGAAGGCAGATAACTCATCACAGGGATTTTATTGCAGTTGAATTAGAACCATGGGAAATTGTATATGCAAGAAGTCAAGTAAAATGAAAAACAAGAGGAAAGGAGTTAAGAACATACCTCCCAATAGCCCCCTAGGGGTGTTATTAGATAAATGGGAGAGTTATGAAGGAACTAAAGAGTTGGATAAAATCAGGATGATTGATTTTTGTGTAGAGGTTTGGCCAAAGTTAGATCTACAAGGAGAATGGCCATGGGTAGGAACCCAAGATATCTGGATGTGCCAGCAGCTGAATGAGTATTTGAGGGTGCAGGACGATCCTGATTTGGAAGAATTGAAGTATGCAGCTTGTTGGTTGGAAAATGCTAGAATGGAGAAGGAGGTGAAAATTTGTAAGCTACAAGGGAAAAAACCTGGAAGTAAAGAAACGGATGACAGCCCAAAAAGAGAGTGGGATCCCCTTGAGAATCTACCCCCACCTACTCCTTTTGTACCCTATGCCCTTCCTCCTCTTTACCCAACCCTTCATCCAGAGCCCTCCATTGAACAAGCAACCTGCACCTCACATACTACCCAGAAACCCTTAACCTCTCCCATGGATAATTTAAGTTCTTTAACCTCCCCTATACCGGCTGTAATTCCACTACCTCCTCCTATTTTTCCTGTAACCTGTCCCCCACCTGGTAATCATACCGTTGTAACCCCTCAGGTAGAACCCTCAATATCTACCCTGAATAATGTAGGCTCCAATACTTCTCCTATGCCTACTGCAAGTTCCCTGCCCCTTTCTCCTAACACTCCAAATCTTGCTCAAAGTTATGGCTCTGTGGTTACCCCAGAGTGCCCCTTGGGAACTACAGCTGGAAGTCTGGCTGAAATCCCTATCCCAGAAGTTAACTCCCCTGCATGTACCCTTTCTAATGATAAATATTCCTCTACCTTCTCCAATGATTCCTCCGATGGCCCATACTGCCACACAAGATCAAAAACAACCAAGGCAGAGAGGTTGTACCCTCTCCGGGAAGTACCGATGGGAGGAGTGAATGGAGGAGTAGGCTTTGTAAATGCTCCTTTAACCGCCTCTGAGGTGAGGAGTTTTAAGAAGGACCTCGGGAACCTGGTAGAAGATCCTGTAGGCATAGCTGACCAGATAGATCAATTTCTGGGCCCAAACATCTACACCTGGGGTGAATTAAACTCAATCTTAAATATACTATTCTCTGCAGAGGAAGTGAGACTGATAAGAGCAGCAGGAATGAGGATTTGGGAGAGGGAGAATAGATTGGGACCCCCAGGGGACCATAAGATGCCTCTAGTAGAACCAAACTGGAACCCTAATGAAGAAAGAGGCAGGCAAAACATGAAAGATTACCGGTCCCTGATAGTTAGGGGAATTAAAGAGTCCGTGCCCCGGGGGAGTAATGTAAAGTTGGCATTTGATAGGTCCCAAGAAAAGGATGAAACCCCCGCGACTTGGCTAAAGCGCCTCAAGAGAAATTTTCAGTTATATTCTAATATTGACCCTGATAGTCCTGAGGGGCAAGTGATATTGAAAGTTCAATTTGTCACGAAATCATGGCCAGATATCCGAAGGAAATTAGAGAAACTAGAAGATTGGCAAGAAAGAAGCATAAATGATTTGTTAAAGGAGGCCCTTAGGGTGTATTTAAGAAGAGAAGAGGAAAAAGCAAAAGCCAAAGCCAAAATTATGGTAGCCATAGCCAGGGAGAGTGCTGGGATGGATAGGGGTAGGCCACTTCAGCCGCTGAAATCGAGTGGAGAAGAGATGGAATTACAAAAATATGAGAAGAGATATTTGGAGAGAACTGGAAAACCAGGGGAAAGACGTTGCTTTTATTGTAATGGATTGGGACACTTCAGGAGGGACTGTAAGAAGCGGGAGTTAGATGGAGTCATTGCTAGGGAACAGGATTTGTTGGAGAAAGTCTTAAAAGGGGATGATTAGGGGTGTCAGGGGCTCTACCTGGTGGGGGACCCTATGAAACATCTGACAGAGCCCTTGGAAAATTTTGAGGTGGGTCCATTGGGGGAGGAGATGGAGTTTTTGATAGATACTGGAGCTGAAAGGTCTAGTATTAATAAATTGCCAAAGGGAGTTACTTTGGGAAAAAAGACTTGTGAGGTACTAGGGGCAGAAGGAAAGCCCTTTAAAGCCCCTATAGTTGAAAATGTTGAGATAAAAGGAAATTCAAGACAATGCAAGGTAGATCTCATTTACCTGCCCAAATTGGAAAGTAATCTACTGGGAAGGGACCTTCAGGTCTGTCTGGGGAGTTGGAGTATAGTAATCCCAGAGGATGGGACGATGGGGTGTAAAAAACAAAAAAGGTTTAATGAGGCTCGCACAGTGTGATTTTAGATAAGAGATCAACCCAAAGTATGGGACTGGGCCAAGGGCAGACGGGGGCTCTTGAAGAATACCCCCAAGTCACAGGTTGAACGAAGATGACAAGGAAATAGACACTCAGCAAAAGATAACGCAGGGCCAGAACTAGAGGAGAGGCAGACAAGAAGAGACCGGCAAAGAAGTAGAGGAATACACCGGAGTAGAAAAGGAAAAACGAGCCGGGCGCCGCGAATAGTACGGAGGCGAGGCCGACTCCCCAAGACCGCCGGCCACGTCTATAGGAAGGAAGAAATAAAGCAAACCATCGATGACAAAGAACATCCCTACATGACCAGAATGCACGTAACACGACTGGCGTAAAGCCGTGAAAGCACGGAAAACCGACGATGAAAAAAAACACGAGCTAAAGGGCAGGCAACACGCACCTACGAGCGAAAACGAAACGAGGAAAAAAGAAGAAGAGGAAATGCAGAGGACAAAGCTTGAAACAGAGATGAACGGAATAAAAATGGAAGAGAGACACAAAGAGGCACCCACCATACGACATGAGGCGAACGCAAACGAAGCAAAAAACGAGCCATGGAGCGGGGCAGCTCGGGTCTGGCACGCGCTGGGCTCTCGCACGCCCTCGGCCCGCCCTGCTTTCCCCTCTCTCTCCTTTCATCTTCTTGTTTCCCCTTTTTTTCTCCTCCGCCCCCCCCCTCCCCCCCTTTTTCCCTCTCCCCTCTTTCCTTTTTAATTTTCTCCCCCCCCGACATCCTTAACTACCCCGTTCCGTCTCATCCTCTCAAAACCTCCAGCCTCTTACCTCCGCCCCGCCGATAATTCTAAACAGCTGCCTAGTTGAAGACCGAGAAGCGGTCCGGGGAACTCTTGGAACAATGACAATGTCGCCATCATAACACACCGATTCTAGGCAAACG
>JAGMWU010000205.1:4812-34419 GCA_018697195.1 Certhia americana | reverse complement strand
ATTTTTCCAAAAGTATGGACTACTCCAAAAGCATATCTTGAATCAGTGTAAATTGTTCCTGAATTTTCTTTAAGCAGTTCCAATCCTCTCATAACTGCATATAGTTCACAACTCTGAGCTGACCAGTTCTGTGGCAGTTTCCCTGCTTCTATCACTTCCATGACCTCTCCATCTACAACTGCATATCCTGAATGCCTCTTCCCATCTACCACCCTGGAGGATCCATCTGTGAACATTACCCTTCCGTATGGCAAAGGCTCATCTTCCAAATCCTCTCTTATTTTTGTTTGTAAAGTTATCAGCTCCACACAATTATGTTCCAATTCCTCTCTAGGTTCCCCCAGAAAGGAACTGGGCTGGGTTCAGAGACTTAGATGTGATAATCTCTAAATTTTCGGTATTCATTAAAACCACTTCATATTTTAGTATTCGGGCATCTGTTAACCACTGTTGTGCTTGTTGACCAAGCACTGTTCTTATGTCATGTGGAGTGTGTATTTTTATTTTTCCATGTAATGTTAACTTTTGAGCTTCTTCTATTAACACAGCTGTAGCTGCAATCGCTTGGAGGCGTGTTGGCCATCCCCTTGCCACTGGATCTAGCAGTTTAGATAAATACGCCACTGGTTTTCTACAGTCTCCCCATTTCTGAGTTAACACCCCATAAGCCACCCCTCCTCCTGCATTAATAAATAAATCGAAGTCCTTCTTAAGATCGGGTAGGCTCAGGACTGGGGCTGTAGATAGCTTATCTTTTAGACTTTGCAGCTGTTCTTCATCTTTCTCTGTCCATTGTACAGGATCTGAGGTGACTAGTTTTTCATAGAGGAACTTTACACACTCTGAGTACTGCTCTATCCAGAGTTTGCAGTACCCTACCAATCCCAGTAGCCTTCTAACATCCTTTTTGGTTTTTGGAGCCCCAATGGCTAGAATCCCCGTAATCCTCTCTGGGCTTAATTTTTTATACCCTCCTCCGATTAGGTGCCCTAAAAATTTTACTTCTGGTTCCACAAATTGTAATTTGTTTTGGGACACTTTTAGTCCTTGTTCTCCTAAAAAGTTTAAAAGTTTAATGCTGGTGGTTCTTACTTGGTCTTGACCTTCTCCTGATATCAACAAATCATCTACATACTGTAGAATTTGTACCCCCTTTTTTGAGACAAATTGTTCTAATACTTTTTCTAGAGATTGCCCAAAGAGATTAGGAGATTCTGTAAACCCTTGGGGAAGGCGTGTCCATCTTAATTGCTGTTTCCTCTTTGTACTGGGATCTTCCCATTCAAAAGCGAACCAGTCTCTGCTCTGCTCTGCCAGAGGACATGCCCAAAAGGCATCTTTTAGATCTATGGTGGTAAACCATTGATGTTCCCTTGGTACCCGGCTAAGGAGTGTGTAAGGATCTGAAACCACCGGATGTCTCGTGATGGTTCGTTTATTGACTTCTCGCAGATCCTGGACTAAGCGGTGAGTCCCATCAGGCTTTCTCACTGCCAGAATAGGTGTGTTATGTGGCGACATGCATGGTTCCAAGATTCCCTCTTCTAGCAGCTGTTTGATTATCGGGGCTAACCCCTCTCTCCCCTTGGGTGAAATAGGGTATTGCTTTACTCTTACTGGTGGCATATTTCTCTCCATTTCAACTGTGATTGGGGGTATTCTTAAGAGCCCCCTCTGCCCTTGCCCAGCCCATACTTGTGGGTTGATCTCTTCTAAATCACACTGTGCAAGCCTCATTAACTTTACAACCATCTTCCCATCCTCTGGGATTACTCCAACTCCCAGACAGACCTGAAGGTCCCTTCCCAGTAGATTACTTTCCAATTTGGGCAGGTAAATGAGATCTACCTTGCATTGTCTTGAATTTCCTTTTATCTTAACATTTTCAACTATAGGGGCTTTAAAGGGCTTTCCTTCTGCCCCTAGTACCTCACAAGTCTTTTTTCCCAAAGTAACTCCCTTTGGCAATTTATTAATACTAGACTTTTCAGCTCCAGTATCTATCAAAAACTCCATCTCCTCTCCCAATGGACCCACCTCAAAATTTTCCAAGGGCTCTGTCAGATGTTTCATAGGGTCCCCCACCAGGTAGAGCCCCTGACACCCCTAATCATCCCCTTTTAAGACTTTCTCCAACAAATCCTGTTCCCTAGCAATGACTCCATCTAACTCCCGCTTCTTACAGTCCCTCCTGAAGTGTCCCAATCCATTACAATAAAAGCAACGTCTTTCCCCCGGTTTTCCAGTTCTCTCCAAATATCTCTTCTCATATTTTTGTAATTCCATCTCTTCTCCACTCGATTTCAGCGGCTGAAGTGGCCTACGCCTATCCATCCCAGCACTTTCCCTGGCTATGGCTACCATAATTCTGGCTTTGGCTTTTGCTTTTTCCTCTTCTCTTCTTAAATACACCCTAAGGGCCTCCTTTAACAAATCATTTATGCTTCTTTCTTGCCAATCTTCTAGTTTCTCTAATTTCCTTCGGATATCTGGCCATGATTTCATGACAAATTGAACTTTCAATATCACTTGCCCCTCAGGACTATCAGGGTCGATATTAGAATATAACTGAAAATTTCTCATGAGGCGCTTTAGCCAAGTCGCGGGGGTTTCATCCTTTTCTTGGGACCCATCAAATGCCAACTTTACATTACTCCCCCGAGGCACAGACTCTTTAATTCCCCGAACTATCAGGGACCGGTAATCCTTCATGTTTTGCCTGCCTCTTTCTTCATTAGGGTTCCAGTTTGGTTCTACTAGAGGCATCTTATGGTCCCCTGGGGGTCCCAACCTATTCTCCCTCTCCCAAATCCTCATTCCTGCTGCTCTTATCAGTCTCACTTCCTCTGCAGAGAATAGTATATTTAAGATTGAGTTTAATTCACCCCAGGTGTAGATGTTTGGGCCCAGAAATTGATCTATCTGGTCAGCTATGCCTACAGGATCTTCTACCAGATTCCCGAGCTCCTTCTTAAAACCCCTCACCTCAGAAGCCGTTAAAGGAGCATTTACAAAGCCTACTCCTCCATTCACTCCTCCCATCGGTACTTCCCGGAGAGGGTACAACCTCTCTGCCTTGGTTGTTTTTGATCTTGTGTGGCAGTATGGGCCATCGGAGGAATCATTGGAGAAGGTAGAGGAATATTTATCATTAGAAAGGGTACATGCAGGGGAGTTAACTTCTGGGATAGGGATTTCAGCCAGACTTCCAGCTGTAGTTCCCAAGGGGCACTCTGGGGTAACCACAGAGCCATAACTTTGAGCAAGATTTGGAGTGTTAGGGGAAAGGGGCAGGGAATTTGCAGTAGTCATAGGAGAAGTATTGGAGCCTACATTATTAAGGGAAGATATTGAGGGTTCTACCTGAGGGGTTACAACGGTATGATTACCAGGTGGGGGACAGGTTACAGGAACAATAGGAGGAGGTAGTGGAATTACAGCAGGTATGGGGGAAGTTAAAGAACTTAAATTATCCATGGGAGAGGTTAAGGTTTTCTGGGTAGTATGTGAGGTGCAGGTTGCTTGTTCAATGGAGGGCTCTGGATGAAGGGTTGGGTAAAGAGGAGGAAGGGCATGGGGTACAAAAGGAGTAGGTGGGGGTAGATTCTCAAGGGGATCCCACTCTCTTTTTGGACTGTTATCCGTTTCTTTACTTCCAGGTCTTTTCCCTTGTAGCTTACAAATTTTCGCCTCCTTCTCCATTCTAGCATTTTCCAACCAACAAGCTGCATACTTCAATTCTTCCAAATCAGGATCGTCCTGCACCCTCAAATATTCATTCAGCTGCCGGCACATCCAGATATCTTGGGTTCCTACCCATGGCCATTCTCCTTGTAGATCTAACTTTGGCCAAACCTCTACACAAAAATTAATCATCCTGATTTTATCCAACTCTTTAGTTCCTTCATAACTCTCCCATTTATCTAATAACACCCCTAGGGGGCTATTGGGAGGTATGTTCTTAACTCCTTTCCTCTTGTTCTTCATTTTACTTGACTTCTTGCTTATACAATTTCCCATGGTTTTAATTCAACTGCAATAAAGTCCCTGTGATGAGTTATCTGCCTTCGCCTCCGAGTCCTTACACTCCACTGGGCAAGTCTGGGTGCTCTTGGCCTTATGCCTCAACCCAGCCCCCTTGCCCCACCAGACAAGTCTGGGTGCTCTCGGCTGTATGCCTCAACCCAGCCCCCTTGCCCTACAGGACAAGTCTGGGTGCTCTCAGCCTTATGCCTCAACCCAGCCCCCTTGCCCTACCAGACAAGCCTGGGTGCTCTCGGCCTTATGCCTCAACCCAGCCCATTTGTCCCACCAACCCCGCGTCCAGGGCCTTAATCTGCGTGTCACTCAAAACTACCCCAAGCCCTCACACGCCCAAGGCTAACCTGGGGGCTGCGCGCCAACTCACTTTTTCCCTAAATCCCTGCGTGCCCAGGGGATGCGTGTCACACGCACTACCCCAAGTTCTCACACGCCCGAGACCACCTTGGGGGCTGCACGCCAACTTACTCTATACTCCCCCGCGTGCCCAGGGTGGGTTTCTTATTAGCTACCCTAGAGGCGCCTCAGTCTCGCTTCTTCCACTCGCTTCCCCCTGTTCCCGGCCGGCCCCCTCGCGGGAGTCCGGAACCGCGGTACTAGGGAGTCCTCACTCGCCTCGGGGGTCCGAGCTGCCGGCCCCCGTCTCATACACACCCACTCACTCGCCTCTACTCCCGCCACCGGTTGCCTCACCAATCCGGCGCTCCTCTGTGCCGCCGATCCTCTGCTGATCTCCGGGTCCGGGGCTTACCAGCTGCTCCCGAGTATCCCTGAAGCAGGCGGCCGTCCTGTCCTGGGGTCCTCTTCGGGCGTGGTTCTCCCGGACGAGCCCCCAACTGAAGAAAAAGGGCAGGAGCTTTTTCTCCTTTTTAATGCCTTTATTGGTCAGGGTAAGCTTTTTCTCCTTTTTTAATGCCTTATTATGATCAGCTCGAGGTGGGTCCCGACGGTCGCGCACCAATTGTATTCCGCCGCTGCTCCCAGAGGGTGGCACACAGCGGAGGGAAGCACTTTGTCCACAGAATGCAGACAGGCTGGGGCTTTCTACCTCACGAGAGCACCAGATAACAGGTGGCTCGTTGGTCTAGGGTGTCTCTCTGTCTCTGCCTGGTACTATTTATGCACTTAGGGCGCAACGGCCGAACTTTCAGTTCTTGGGGTATGCTTCCTTGAGGTTTTCTCAGAGTCGTGCTGCTGTTTTTTATTGTCTAGTGATGACGTTGTTTTTGTTGTTTTTGGGAGTCCGATTTAGGCCAAATTCACCGGTTATTTTGCATACAGTCAGTGCGCAAGACTCTGGGAGCAGCAGTTGGGGTGCAACAAATGTAGCTTCCGACGGGAGGATTCTGGAACATGGGATCAACCATGAAACTGCAACCAGACTATGGTAAAAAGGGAACAACTGGGAAAACAACATTTACAATGATTTGGTAACAATAACCACAACATTACAACTACGCTTACGATAAGAACAAACGGAGGGAATTTTGTTTATCAACAATGGCGCACCCCTCGCCAGAGCCTGGTCCCCCTTTTAAAAGCCCTTTTTAAACTTTTCCCTCAGTTGGCGTTCTTTTGTCTCTCCTAATGAACTGCCGCTCTCTGCTTGTCCCATCTTGTGTTTTTCCTCCTTCAACATGCCCCAAAAGGCCTGTGCTGTACCAAATGTTATCTCACCCGCCCACCACGTGTCCCGGCCTCACCCCTGCAGAAGATCATCATACGTGCTAAATGATGTTGAGAATGTTGTGGCAGCAGGCCAGCCTGTGCTCAGCACTGGAGACCACTTTTCAAGTCTGGTGCAGATGGTGTGGACCATATAAAACAGGATCACTTGAATGGGTGTCTGTGAATGAATTAAGGTGCCAGTGATCTATCTAACAAATCTTCAATGGAATTGCTGAATAAATTCTTCTGGTTTTTCTTAATCTCTCATATCTTGAATGAAATCTTACATCAGTCCTTGTAATCTCTGGTTTCTTGTTGCTCTCTTTCACTAGCAGCCCTATTACAATCATTTTAAGAGCTTATGAGAAACGGCTTTGAGAAAATGTATAGAACTACGCACATTTACAATTATTTCTCTTTACGTGTCTTAAGGTGGCTAGCAGCAGCACACTGTGCACCCCAAGACTGTATTTGTCTGCTCTGCCAGTGACAGATTAAGTGCAACTCCTTTGTCCGGAGGGGAGCTTATGATTTTTGTGATGTATTGTTTTATCATGTCTTTCCCAAACAAAGTCCCTGGTGTTGCAGCTGATATGTTCATTTTTACATTTGTTGAGACATAAGCATTAATTATCATGTTCAAGTACTTAGTATGTGT
Organism: Certhia americana; assembly: GCA_018697195.1. Lineage (NCBI taxonomy): Eukaryota > Metazoa > Chordata > Aves > Passeriformes > Certhiidae > Certhia > Certhia americana. The sequence goes on along the minus strand of JAGMWU010000205.1, from coordinate 28,052 downwards.
CTAAAACTGTAGTTTTAACTACAGTTTAAAACTGTAGTTTTAGTATGTATCTTAAACTGTATTTTAGCTGAACAGGTGTAAATCTGTTGCTGCTAGCAGCCTCCACAAATGTGTGTTTTAAACAAGCATTATTCATCTGAATTGTTTCTGTAGCCACTACTAGCCAGAGTATATATATTAGAAATATTGACCGCAAATTACTTTGGCACCACTCTTAAAAGCCACAAGGTTTCTGTGCTTTGACCTATTATATTCTAAATCAGTTTATGCACAACCACAAGTTGATCTAATATGTTCTGATCACTCACGTTCTCCTCATCTGAGATCCTACTAGGTCTTTTTGCCTGCTTTTTTCACAACCAGTTTCCGGAGCAAGTATAATTGGTGCTTGTAGGTTCCTTATTATCATAATATTCCTGACTCCGTCCATCTACTATAAAGTTTAATCACAATATGTATTTTCACCCAGGTGAAGGGTATAATCCATCGAATTCCTGACCAATTACCTGAGTGGATCTAATGGCAGGAGGAATCAAGATTTCACCAAGTTCTTCTACAGCAAGCCTTTTTCTTCTTTAAGTGGCTTTATCTGAAAAATCTTGATATGCACGACATAGGGGTGTGTCTCAAGAACACCCAAATCACTAAGTCTCTGCCTGTGATCCTGAAGAATGAAAGAGCTGACAGTGCAGCTAGTGCTTGTTCTTCAGACAATTTTCCTCTCTTCATCAATTATGTATTGTATGCAAATATAGAAGCTGCAGGTAATAGCAGTGGCGACTAAATTTACTGAGTAATCACTCAGTGATAACATGATATAATGATCAGTGGCAGTTACATTAGAATGGACATTTAGAGAAAAATCATTACATAATGCCTAGTAGATGAATATTACCAAGACAAAAATATATCTGGGACTTCTTAAGTATTTAATCAATTTAAGATGTAAAAAATGCTTTCCATTTTTAAGAAAGAATGGCCAATTCAAAAGTGAATGTAGAGCCTTATTCCCTGGCTGACAAAGAAAGGGAATCTCCCAACAGGCTGGAGTGTTTTATAGCATTTTTATTTTAAATCCAGCTCCAAGCTGGCATGGGAGAAAGTAATCCTGAAGGGGTCCTGGTCATCTCCTCTGTTTCTTTGATTACTTTGCTGCAAGTTTCCTTTGTTTTCATTTGGAGAGCACCTGGAGCAGAGATTTATATGGCCGGGGCCCATGGGATCTGTAGAAGGCATAGTAGAAGTAGTAAGAGTCATAGTAACAACACCAGTATGAAACCAGCCCCACAGCCAATCAATTTCTATTGTTTTGTCAACAATGACTGCTGACAAGTCAGGAGTTTAAGGGGAATCTAGGAAGCCAACTCTTCTGATCAGTTTGGCCAGACTAACGTGACACACGCTCACAGCCTCATTCCCTAGGTTGCAGCCTTCTGCTGTTCACCAAACAATGCCTGCTTTTGCCTTTCCTGTAAAGGGAAGCTCAGGCAAAGTTCACCCAGTGCCAGCTGCCCTCAAAGGCAAAAGGAACGCCCCAAGTGCTCCCTGGCTGCATCCAAGCACCACAATGGCTTCTGAAAGGACTCCAAATTGTCCATGTGACACCCAAGGGAGGAGGAACATGTGGTACAGCTCATGCTGAGACACACCCACAGTACACTGCTCAATGGACAAAGAATGCACAGGACATACTCAGCAGCTTCAGGCACCTCCTTAGCAGCCTGACAGCCAGCCCTCTCCCACCGCTCCAGCCTGGCTCTGCAGGTGGCTTCCTGTGCTACCTCCCTCCTTCTGACAGATGGCTCTGGGCTTCCCATTCTCTTTGGGCGTGCAATGCCGTTCCTGCCTTCGTCAAATCTGCACTCTGGTAGCCTCTCACCTGAGAGGCCCTGTCCCTCAAGGCACAAAGGTCTCTCCAGCCCTGCTAAGCAAGGCCCAGCTAAGAGACAATCCCACCTGACAGGCAGTGTCCTGGGAAGCTGTGCCCACAAGGAGCGCACAGGAGTCAATAAGAACACACAGACTCTCTTTTCATATTCTTTGCCTTTTGACTGGCTCTGCTTTATACCTTTCCTTGTTCAGGCTGCATGATGGCAATTTCCTGCTTCATCTCAAGCAGACTTTTCTTCTGCTCCTTCTGTACTTCATCCAGGAAGTTTTCCCATGCTGTCAGCAGCTGCTGTTCCTCCAAACGCTTCCCTTCAAGCATGCTTGCCTTGTGAGGGGAGGAAGACTGTTCCACAGGAAGTCCCAGCCAAGCTTCCCAAATAATCAGTGGAAGCTTCATGCCTCGCACAACCCCCAAACCTGCAAAGTGCACATTAGTAGTGACTTTGTGCCCTCCAGCAATTCTGTCCTGACCAGAAATGTAGAAGGAGCATCAGCAGGTGGGAGCAAGGGAGATGCCACCTCCCTTTCCCGCTCTGGTGGCTCCCGTGTCCCCTCTCTCCTCAGGATTTTTCTCAGGGGTTCTGTTCTTAAAAGTGCTGAAGCGGTCTCCTTGTCATCTCCTCTGCTTCCTGCATTTCTTTGCTGCAGGGATGACAGCGATCAAGTCGTCCAAAAGAGGTTTAAGAGAGGCTCTGCTGATAGGAGAAATGGATGCTGCCCAAAGGGAAAAAGAACCAAACAAACCAAATTAAAAGAGACAAAGGAAAAAAAGAACCATAATTTTACAAACCGAGTTCCTAACAGTGTCAAGTGGGATTCCTCTAGTGCCCAGAAATAGACAGACATTGGACTGATTGTTACAATTCGACAGGAACGAACACCCACACACACAACACCTTTTCTTGAGCAAGGCAGAAGAAGAAGAGGAAGTCTATTATAAAACTCTGATTTATATAGGTTACACACACTGTCCCCTTGATTGGTCAAACAACTGACCTCCTTTGAGACCACACTGGTCAAACCATAGGTCCATCAACTCTCACTTCCTTTCAGAAAGGAATGTAAGTAATCGTTGTTTACAAAAATGTGTGTGTGAAATCTGGCTCCAGAAGTTCAAAACATCAGAAGGCTAGATGAAACATGCAAAAGCAAGGACGACATCTCACCCTTTTTCCATTTAAAAAAGAAAAGAAAAAAGAAAAATGAACAATGTTCAATGTCCATTTGTGTAGAAGTCATCAGAAGGATCACTCGCATCATCTGCATCTGAGTCATCACTTGATGATCCATCCACTGAAGACTTTCAGTTTGGTCACAGTTTCCACGTTGCCTATTTGCTGCAAAAATGACAGGGTTATTTGAGTTTTTGTGGCACAGTAAGATGAAACAAGGCAGGATTACTGACCTCCTTTAAAACCGAATAACTCGATCATTGTGCAATGTCAGCCACCTAGGCTGAATCCGTGACCAAACTGAAAGGTTCCCGGGAAAACTTCTCGAATGCCATAGCAGCCCTTAATTCAATCAATTGGGCTGGTTCATCCTCATGGCCTTCCAGGACTTGCCACTCAGTCCCATCCTTCCAGGTAACAGTGGCCTTTCTTATTTTCCCCAAACCGTCAGTGAAGACAGTGGGTCCTTGCACTGGTTCTTGGCTATTTTTTGGGCCACAAAGCGATTTTTATGAAATTTTTGCTACCTGTAGTAGCTTGTGTTTGGCAGATGACAAGTGATCTGCCCTGAAAAGTTTCAGAGCACTTTGCAGGAACACAATGTCTGCAAGGCTCCATTCAAAATCCTCCCTTTGTATTGGGAGTATGATCTTTGCGGAATCTGCCCCCATTCAATTGCAAACACCATTGTCGGCATTTGCCTATTACGTGAGCAATTAGCTCAGAACTTCAGTTGCCGTCTTCTGCGGCTGATGAGGCAGAAGAACCCATTCCAAGACATGCAAGGGATCAGACCATTTGTCATTCCATTGGCCAATGATACCTGTGGGATACCTGAAGGCTCCAGATGACCCTGGCCCAATCACACCAGTTCTTGAAGGGTGACTAATGTATCATCAGAGAGCTGCCACTCCAGAGGCCAGGCAGCAAGGGAGAGGATGGTGCAATCCGCTCCAGAGTCTCAAAGGTGCTTCTCCTCGAGGAAGGTGGCAGGATGCAGGTCCATGTCGTGCATCTTCAGCACTTGATCCATGAAGCTCCTGGGTAAGCTTCAGGAAGACCCTCTCCTGCACCATGTGGATCGCCCTCAGTCAGGACAGTGGTCCAGTGAACTGGAGGTGGCCCAGGAAATCCAAAATCGCCTTCTCCTTGCACCTGATCAACTGCCCTATGAACAGAGGACTCAAGAAACACAAGTTGAGCAATCTTTGTTCCTTTTAAGATAGTGATAGGGGGCTTGGCCGTGGATACCGTTGTACAATTCTGTCCTGTAAAATCTGCCTCAGCCAAACCCATGTGCACAATCATGTCTCCCCCCAAGGGACCAACAGCACTCAGGGGGATCTTGTGCATCCTGCCAGAGTCTACTACAACTGCGTCTGCTGAGCCACGGGTGCTGACCATGAATCGGCCAAACAGACTCCCACAGGCTCCTACCACAGCTGTCCCAGTAGAGCCCGTGCTCGGTGCGGAGCAGAGCGGAGCCGCCCCGCATTCACCCTCCTCGGGTGCGGGGGAGGGACGGGACACAGAGACAGACACTGCTGCCGGAGCCGCCGCCGCGCTCCGCGTGTCTGCTGCGTATGTGCCCCCATCCGCCGTGCATGGCAGGGGCAATGCAGGGGGAGCAGAGTCTGGGATCGCTTCTAAGAGGGTTCCGCCCTTCACCGGGTACCCGATCGCATGCATCATCTCCCCAGAGCAGAACGGGACGGGTCGACCGTCATTCCTGACCGGACTGGACAAGCAATCGGTCAACACCCCCCCTCCGGCGGCTTCCACCGCCTGCACATGCTCGACAGCCTCCACAGAAGCCGCGGCTGCCGGTGCTGCTCCCGCTGACCGCGGGACCGGCGGCGGAGAGCCGGACCCCTCCCGTGCCGCAGCAAGCGGAGGGCGGTGGGGGGCCGGCGGCGCCGATCCCTCGGGGCCGTCAGGAGCCTGCGGGGCTCCGCACATCAGAGTGACCCCACAGGGGGCAGGCGGGGGCCCCACCTCAGGGAGAGAGCAGAGATCCCCCTGGGAACTCTGCGAAGTCGCCGAGTTCCGAGAGGACCCAGAGCAATATAGCTCCAAGACCACGTTCACTGCCTGCCAGAGGAACAAAAGATCCTCCACATTGTTATTATAATCGGCAAAGAGAACTTCCATAAGGCGATCTCCAACCGGAGACCAAGCAGTTCTAGAAAACACCTGCGAACAGTCGGAAAAAAATCCATTTCCTCTGGCGCACAAGAACAAATTTTTAAAATCATTCAGGGAGATAGGAACATTATTTCGGTCTAAAAACTCTGCCCAGAGTTGCAGGGCCAAGGATTCTTTTCCAAGTAGCCCAGAGGTCTCCATCGCAAAAGCCCGAGAGGAAAAAAACCACAGCGGGGAGGAGGGGCACACACACACACACACACACACACACACACACACACACACACACACCAGAACGACCTCACCAATTGCTGTTGTTCTCTCTCACTCGGCCCTCACCAGATGTTACAATTCGACACAAATGAACACACACACAGAGAACACCTTTTCTTGAGTAAGGCAGAAGAAGAAGAGGAAGTTTATTATAAAACTCTGATTTATATAGGTTACACACACTGTCTGTCCCCTTGATTGGTCAAACAACTGACCTCCTTTGAGATCACACTGGTCAAACCATAGGTCCATCAACTCTCACTTCCTTTTAGAAAGGAATGTAAGTAATCGTTGTTTACAAAAATATGTGTGTGAAATCTGGCTCCAGAAGTTCAAAACATCAGAAGGCTAGACGAAACATGCAAAAGCAAGGGCGACAACAGAGGGCACCATTAGGACATCTGCCTTCATGTCCAGGACACTGCTATCACAGGCAAACATGGCCCATAACCTCACTAGTCCATTTCTCAGGGGGTCCTCACTTGCTGGGATTTTTGTCCTGACAGCACTGTGGGATTGTTGCTTGCAAAGGATTTGTTCCTTTCAGGAAACTCAACAGACGGACTCAAGCTCCTCTTTTCTACACACATGGGCTATTTGAGTGTCCAAAAGAGATTTGGAGCATAAGGAATCCCTCAAGAGACTGCTAAGAGCTCTGAAAAAGATTGTTGCCATGTGTTGTTCTCAGGACATAGAGGTTTTCAGCAGCAAGCCAGGAGCAGGGACACAAGCTGCAGAGCACACATGGACTCAGCTCTGGCTTGCAGGGAGAGCAGTGCCTACCTTGGCATTCCCTGCCCCTCCTGTGCTGGCTGGCATCTTCCCTCACAGCAGTGACAGCCAAGGAAGTGGCCCAGTCACCAGCTCCCTGTCTGTCACCAAACCTGGCAGCAAAGCCGCAGCGGTTCTCACCTACCTGACCAGGCCAGGCAGCACATGGGGCTGGCACAAATGCTGCTCAGCTGTCCCTGGCTGGCTGGCACAAACCTCTGAGAGTAGGACAGAAGGGACAAGTGCTGGGTGTCCTCAGCTGCTCACAGTCATCCCCCCAGAGCCGCCACCTTCCCACAGACCAATCTAGAACTGCTTGACAGCGACTGCTTTCATTGTGTTCTTCAAGCCCCAGTGCAGGCCTCCATCCCCAGCACTGCAATCCTTCAGCTCCTTTGCCACCAGGTAAACCTGAATACAGCAGCCGAGAGCAAAAGAGGCCCACAGAAATGACCAGAAGGTGGGTGCTCTCCCCTGAGGAACAGCTGTGAGAGTCGTGCTTGTTTAGCCTGGAGAAGCGCAAGCCCCAAGGAGCTCTTTCAATATTTGAAGGGGCTCCTAAGAAAGATGGGGACACATCTTTCAGCAGGGCCAACTGCAAGAGACTAAGGGGGAACAGTTTTAAGTGAAGAGATTTCCTTTCTAAGGAAGAAACTGGTTTTGAAGAGAGTGCTGTAACACTGGCACAGCTTGCTCCAAGAGCTGGGAGGTGCCCCAAGCCCAGCAATGTTGGAGGTCATGTTGGGTGGGGCACTGAGCAACCTGATCTACTTGGAAGATATCCTTGCCAGTGGCAGGGGGTTTGGACTAGATGGTCTTCACCGATCCCTTCTAACCTCAAGCAGTCTTGGATCCTACTTGGTTTTCTCTTGAAAAGCCCCAGAAGTGGAGATTACTATGGCGGGGCCCATCGGATGCCCTGGAGTTTGGCCGAGGAGCAAACCGTGACAGGGGACTGCTCTTTGGCCAGCAGCCGCTTTGTATTGTACCTGCAGAAGTTCCTCGGCAGAGCCCCGTCTGTCCACATCTATCTGCAGGCAGCAGTCCAGAAAGTCACACAAGCCAGAAGGTAGGCTGAGCTTGTGCAGATCTGGTGCCCCTTTTGTGCTTATCAGATATTTCGCCTGAAGAAAAAGGAAACACGAGACTCTATAAGATTCTTCCATTTGAGTAAATGCTCACCTAACCCCATATTTCCAGCTCCAGTCTGTAGTGGCAATTTCTTGCCTGGCAGACAGTTAGTGATGAGGCTTTTCTCCCTAAAGAAAAAAGGCCTGAGTGCAGCCCCAGATATTCCGACATCCAACAGGTCTTGCCTTGAAAGCTGATGTGGGCCCCAGGGTCATTTTTAGAAGTGGACCTTGGTGGAAGCAGTTTGAGCTGTGCGAATGGGATTTTGTCTAATGGAGATGGACCAGAAGGACACTGGTAGCTGAGTAAGTTTGCACCTTACCCTGTCACTGGTTTTCCAAATGTAAGGAGCCCTTCCTTTGGCCATTTCTATTCCCACAATGCCAAGGGACCAGGTGTCCACTTTGGAGCCGTATGACTCTCTTCTCACCACCTTGGGTGCCATCCAGCGAGTGGTCCCAACCATCGACCTCCATTTACTCTGCTCAGGGCTGAGCAGAGCACAGAGGCCAAAATCAGCTGAGGAGGAAAACAAACACTGCCTCAAGCAGGAAACCAAGGGAGTGAGTCCCCGACTCTAGCTCTCAGAATGCAGTGCTGAAACTGAGCTGGAAAAGCAGCCATGCTCTCTTCCACAGGGCTGCAGCCAAGAACATGGGCAAGTGTCCACTTTACAGTCACCCCACGATTCACTCTGCGGCTTCTCCTAAGTCACCTGACTCTTTATACTCTAACTCCTCCTTCTGGAAGGAACATACACAAACCCAAGCTAATCTTGATACCTTGTTGCTCTCTAGACCTCTCAGCACATTGCAGCTGTGCCCTGAGCATGCAGGAGTGCTCTGGGCACTCTCACCAGCACCACTGCTGGGCACCTGGCAGCCACTCCAAAGCAGCCCCACACTGCCTCGCCAGAGCACTGCAGCTGACCAAGAATACCCACCCAACTTGATGAAGCCATCCAGGCCCAGAAGGATGTTGTCGCTTTTGATGTCTCTGTGGATCACCTTGTTGGCATGCAGGAAAGCCAGGCCTTTCAGGCATTGAGAGAGAAAAAAGAGGCCAGAAGTTAGCCTGATCTGATTTCATCACATGCAAAAGGAAACTGCTCCTGAAGATTCACAGATCTCACAGGAACATCGAATGCTGGCAAGAGGAAGAGCTTGCTCTGCAAGACTAGGAGAGCAGGATCTTTCCAAGGGAAGGCCCTTTATTTCTGAGGAGGAAACATCAGTCTTTGCTGGAGACTGTCCCCTGCAAAGCCAGTGGGAATGACTGCTGCTGCAGTGCATGTGCTCTCCCCGTTCGCAGGACAAACAGCTTTTGTCAAAACAGTTTGCCAAAAGAGGAAAAGTCCCTGCATTGGTTACCAAGGGGACCATTGTCAGGAGGGAGACTAGAGGACAAGGCTTATATGGCTACCTCCACAGTAGACTCAGAAGTAGCTCACTTGTCAGTTTTCAGCAGCAAGCACCATGCTGGGTGCCATGCCATCCTTGGAAGCTGAGAGCTGTGAGAGATGAGTCTCTCTTTGGCTTTGCTGCTGGATGAAAATAAGGACCCCAGAATCTTTGCACTTACAGGCAAAGAAGGCAATGCAGAAAGGTTCTGGGCAATGGCTTCGAAAGGCAAAGCAGCAAACAGAAAAGAAAAGTGAGAAAGAGACAGGGAGGTCAGCAACAGTAGGTAAGGGCAAAGAGCAGACTATAGTAAGGGCAGGGAAAAAAGCAGGCAGTTCAGTCCAGATGCTCTTTCTTCTCTGAAGCACAAGAGCTACACTGAAAGCAAGCTCCAAACATGGAATCACTCACTCAGCACCTATTTCAATGGACAAGGCTGTCCAAGCCATCCAAAGCACAAGCAGGATCCCTTACCTCCAGACAGACAGTCCTGCAGCCATCCTTTTCTGACTGATCACTTGTGCTAAAGAGCCTCTGTCCATGTACTCCAACACCAGCCAGACAGCCTGATTGACAAGGTAGCTGGAAGAGGAAAACAGCAATGTGGAGCTGAATGTGCGCAGATAAATTGCCGTATGAAAGAAAATCCTACAGTTGAGTTTTGTTTCCAGGTCACTGGTAAATGAAAACAGAATAAAATGAAGACACGCTCCACCTAGGCTATCCAGTGCTTGCAATATGTGCCGTCTAAATGAGGAAGGCACGTCTGTGAAAAAGGAGACGGCTTAGATGGCAAGCAGGGGAAAAAGGCAGTTTTGTGGCAGCAAAGATAAATGTAGAAGCAGACACATCCCAGCAGCTTCTTCATCATCTTCACACATAAACTCCACCATTCTCTCCAGCAACAAGGAGACGCGGTTTTCACAACTTTTATCCAGGGCAGGTGGGTGTGCAGCACTGCACACCCTTTGGAAAACCTTGCCTAAAACACAGTCACAATCAGAAAAAACAATTTCAAACCTGCCAAATTAAGTGTCTCCTAGCCTAGACTTTTTGGCATTCCAGGCAAGGGAAAATAGTAGGAACAGTGCAGTAATTTCTGTAATGCTTTCTCAGCACTACTCCTCCGACACCTGGAAAAAATCAAACTCCAAACCCACAAAACAACATGCAGTGGATGTAGATATGGGCTGCTGGCTTAGTAAGAGAGACAAGTTTCTGAGAACAACCTCCAAGCTATCTATGCCAGGAACCATTCATGCAGACAAAAGGCAATCTACTCCAATGCATTGTACAGCTATTAATAGAAAGATCAATTTTCTGCCAGTGAGTAAAGAGCTTTTCAACCTTTGCCTTGCAAGTATGGAAATGAACATACCCAGAAAAATACCACAACTACTTACCTTTCCAGGTAGGTGACAATATTTGGGTTCTTCTTCTCTCTCATGACCTGGACTTCTTTCAAAACTTGCTTGCAGCCCTGGTGCCGGAGATCAATTTGCTTTACAGCCACCTGCAATGACATTGAAAGACCTTAGGAGCAGACATTACAAGAGTCTCTTTCTCCGCGTGCTCATGAGCCAGGATGCCTCATCACCTCGGTATAAAGGGACTCTAAACCATCAACCACAAAGTGCTAACAGCACTCTCTGCACCCACAGACTTCTCAAGGGTCTTTGTTTATCACCACCATTACCATTTACAGACATTTTGCAAGCCAAAAGTAATTTTGCTCCTAGGAGAATAAATCAAAAGCGCTGGAAACACGCTAGCATTTCTAGAGGCTTTGACCAGCATTTCAGAAACTGCTGTCATTCTTGAGTGCATGTCCAAAAAAGAACTCCAAGGCAACTCAAAATTAAGTTGCAATCCTAGCACATCCTAACTTCTTCAGTTTGCATTTTGCATCTCTGAAGAACATTCTTGAACACAGTTTAGATTTGTAATTATTTTCTGGGCTATAAAGGAATAATCCTTTCTGTGGCACACTCTGGATATGCCCCAGGTTATAAGCAGGGCTTAGGACCTTCAGACACCTCATAGACCTCCCTCCAAGTGTGGTTCCTGAGTGCAGCACTGCAGGTGGATAAAGGAACTACCAGGAAGATGGAGTACTATTTGCTGAGAGCCAGGAGCGAGAATTCAGGACTCTGAACTTCTGGCCCCAAAGAGAAGTGGGACTCTCCAAGAGTCACCAGACATCACCATGTCTGTTCATTTCAAGTAGCACCTCTGTAATGGGACAACACTGACACAGGCTGTATTGTTTAAGGAGAGAAACTTGGCTCTTCATGAACTTCTTCTCATTAATCTGAGTGTGTGTTTGTGTGTGTGTGTGTGTGTGTGTGTGTGTGTGTGTGTGTGTGTGTACCAGATTCCCTAGGACTGAAACACAAAACTCTGCTCCAGACAAGATCACTCCTTCTTTAGGTCTTTCATTGTATTATCAAACTGAACCATGTGATGAGAAGAAAATCATTGTCTGTACCTGGGCTTAAGAGGAATTGGGCCAGAATGACGGCTCTTGCCATGAGCTAATCTATGCACATTTATCTGGTAGGTACAAGCTAGTGTGTCCTTCTCTGAAAGACCCCACTGCCATCCTTGCATTCATTCAGAGAGCTAGGAAGGACAGCCTGTCCCAAATGCATTTTACCGCCTGCCTCTAGGCAGGCTGCTTCTGTAGGACAGCCTTTGCAGCAAAGACAGGCGGCCCAAAGCTCTGGCTACAGATCACATCACAAGGGAAAGCACTTGAAAAGTGCTGCAAAATCTGCACAGGCTGTTGGCACTTACCTCTTGTCCTGTGGCAACATTGAAGGCCTTATAAACGACTCCAAACCCCCTAGAGACAGAACAGCAGTATGAACAGAGAAGCTCTTCAATGCAGAGAAGCTCTTCAATGCAGAGAAGCGAAAGGCAACCCAGACAGGAGCTCTCTCTGCTGCCTGGAGAGTCTCTAAAACACTGGGCTTCATCTGCTCTCCAGCCAATGGCACAGCAGCCCAGCAGCCCTCTGCCATGCAGCATGCCCACGAGAAAAGCTGGGTCCAACAGGAAGAAAAAGGGCTGCTACAAATCTCAGATGCACTAGCTTAGGGAAGTGGGGGTTTTCCCTGCCTTTTTCCTCTTGTGTCTGTGTCGTGCCTTTCCAGGCAATGAAACACACAGTCCTGTTGGACCTTCTCACATCTCTCTTTTAATTCCATCTGCCTACCTCAGGCAACACCATGCAGCCTTTCTTATTGAACTGACCACTGACTATTGTTTTCAGCAAGATATTGCAAAGAAATGTTACTGAGAGCTGTTTTCTGACAGCTCTCAGGCAGAAAGCTGCTCTCTCAGGTTTTCCTTCCTTCACTAGTGTGGCCGCATTACTTTGAATCATACAAAACCATGTCTTCTAGGAAAATAAGCAAACTGGTGCCACATGTGGAGGGGCAGGAGACCTTCCAGGTCCAGCTCCATGAGGCACGCAAGACATTATGAGCATCCAGTTATCTTTGATGATGCTTTGTCATCAATCCTGGGACAAAGACAATGTAAAGCCAGCGTCTAAAGAGGCTTGCAGCTTGCCTGACTTGCCCCTTGATACTACACCAGCAAAATACCTGGCCCATGGTTCTGTAGAAGTAAGCGTGGCTGCACTCACCCACTGCCAATGCGTTCCCATCCAGTGTATTTCTTTTCCGGATCTCCCACGTTCACAACACATGCTGAAAGAAACAAAATGCTAGAAGCAAACTTCGAAACAGAGATACCGACTTCCAGGAGAGCTGAAACTCAGCCCCACTCTCTGGGGCTCTGAGCAATTTATGGTCTGTTGACGAACAACAGCAACAACAACAACAACAGCAAGAACAACACCACCAGCAGCAGCCCCAGCAAGACAGGCAGCTCCTTTGAAGGATTGCCTTGATAGGAAAGTAAGCCCATGGAGAAATCATCAGAGCAGACAGAGATCAGAAAAGAACAGGCACCACAGCAAGTAGCTGTCATGTATAAATGGAAAAGAGGGCTGAAAAATCATGACCCTTCCTTTTCTTGGGAATAAGCACTCTCTTGTGACATTCAACAAAAGGTTTCATACTTTCAAAGGTTAAATGCACCCTGGGATCTGGGATGAATTTTTGTCTGCAACTGCTTTTTGCACAGCAGAAAGAATGTTGCAGAGTGAATTCCAGCAGAGGAGAGGATCTTGTCTACCTCTCAGCAATTTGCCTTAAGAATGCCTTGCCATTTTTAGAGAACAGCAGTTCAAGCAAAAACTGGGAATGATGGCTGTAATAATTGGAACCCTCTTCATTTATGAGCAAGCTATGTTCAGAAGGAGACTTTGCCATGCTCCATTCAGTGAAGAACTGCACTGCCTGTCTTCAGCCTGGGCTGCAGCAGTCACTAGCACTGGACTCAGCCCCTTGAACACCATCCATGTGCCCCATCTTCCCAAACTGGCACAGCCGATATGGGTAACAAGGACAACACTGCTCCTGTGGCACTGCCGGGACACAGACAGCTGCCCAAATGAGATGCTGATCCTTTCACAAGTCCAGGTGCAGCTGCAGCAATGGGACAGCAGCTGAAATCTCACAGCTAAGGAAGGCTCCAGCCTCTGCAGTCACGCTGGCCATCAGTGGCAGGGCAGGGATGACAAAAGCATTGGCAAAACCACAATGGGCACTGACAACCACTGTGAAGAAGCCAGAGCCAGAGAAGAGATTCAAAAGATGCTCCTTACCTCGGGTTATTCCAAAGCTTTATTCTTGAAGGGGTCCCAGAGGCCAAAGAGGCCGAACAAGGAAGAGCATGGGTTTATCTAGGTTCTCTGTCCAAGACCAACAAGCTGGCACTGAGCCAATTGGCCAGAGACAGGCAGGAGGGTAGGGTCAAACTACATGGTTTATAGGCATTAGGGGGTTTTCTTGGGGTGAACCATCTCCCAGAGGGATACAACATGTCAATATGCTTTTTGCTTTCTGCAACAGGCCCAGAGGATTTTAAAGTCTATTGTAACATACAACTCAGGGTCTGTTGTCTGGGATGTGAGTTACTGTCATCTTCCTATAGTCTCAATCATGTAATGAGACTTTTGCAAAATAAAATACATCTGGACACACATTCCAGTAGCAGTTCTCTCATTGGGAACTTGTAAATACTACTACCACTGGCTGGCACAGTTCTTGCTGTTCTGTTTGCCTTGCTACACACACTCATAAAGAACTGTTATTCCCATGCTCATAGCTTTGCCTGAGAGCCCCTTAATTTCAAAATTGGGTACAACTTGGAGGAGGGGGTTTGCATTCTTCATGTCAAGAGAGGCTCCTGCGTTTCCCTAGCAGACACCGGGTGAATGTCTTCAAAGTAAGGCAGTCCAAGAAACAGGCAAGGGTTTGGCGTAGAAATCTAACTGCAGTCGGAGAGAAAAGCACATCTAAACTTACCCAGGTCTACCCAACACATGACAGACAACATAGTACAGATAGATTGAAAGCCTGAAGTTTCAAAGACACACAGATTGGAAAGTGCTTACAGTATGGGAGAAACTGATGTGGCTGTGGTTAAAAAAAAAAAGAAAGGAAACAATAAGGCAGAACTGGCTTTGGTGTTTGTTTTTTCTTTCCTTACTTTTCTTTAAAATTTAAATTGGGAACATCACCCTCCATTTTTGAAGAATATTTATCACATATCTAACCATTACAAACCTGAAGAATGCCTTTCCTTGAGAAACACAGCTCCAACGTGCTCTTTCAAAATGCAATGGCAATGTCATGTATGGCTGGGCCAATAGCAAATTGCTACTGGTTTACCTGCCCTTCCTTGTGATGCACCAAAAGGAGAGCAGATGCTGATGTGCTGCAGGGGTATTTTCAGAAAGGAGCCTTGGTGCAGTGATGCCAGCCAGATGGCAATGAAATTTTGTCACTGGCACATAGAACATGGGACAGGTGAGAAGGACGCGGGATCAGAGAGTATTTGCACCTATACCAAGACAGGACTTTCATTCCAGTAAAGGAACTTCTCATTCCCATTTCGGTGTCCCACAATTTCCACATACATATGTCCACTTTGGGGCCGTGTGGTTGACCTGTCACGACTTTCAGGCGCCATCCCACCCTAGATGTGAAGTCCATGAGATCCTGTCTACTCTGCTCAGGCGTGAGCTGAGCGAGATGCCGAGAAGTACAGCTGCAAGAAACAACACCCCGGGAAGCCGCTCAAATTAGGAAACCAAGCAAAAGAATTCCCCACTCTCACTCTGCAATGTGCTGTTGAATCTCTGCAACTGTCCGCACACAGTTTCCTTGGGGTTTTAGCCAAGGAAGTACGGTATTCAAATTGGCAAAACAAAAAACCCGGGATTTTTTACAGCTTCTCCAGCAGTGACCTTTATTACCCTGAAGGTTTAGACTGTAGCTCCTCTCTCTGGAAGGGACACACAGATCAATGCCACTGTTGACTGCTTGTGGTTCCTTGTCATCCTCTGGTGCACATTGCAGCCGTGCCCTTCAGCTTGCAGCAGGGGCCCCTTGCACTCCACCAGCTCCATTTTTGGGGAGTCTGGCATCCTCAAAAAGGCATGGCCCAAACACCTCCTCCCTAGTAACACTGTTTTTGCAAAGTTTGCAAATGTCTCTTGCTGTTTGACATCATCACAGTCACTCAATGCAAGAGAAGTGGAATTGAACTCATCTCAATCCAACACCCTATCCATCCAATTGTTTCCATTGCTTGCAGACTAATTTGTGTCAGAAAGAGATACGGATATCTTTTCTCGAAGCCCCAGGTCAAGTCATCTTTACAGTTTGGTTTCTGTTGTGAGTAAGATCTTTTATCGTTTGTTTTATAGACAATTTTTTACATGTGTGCCATAAATGAGTTTTCAAGGCTCCATGGTCCACCTTGATGTTGCTGGGATAGCACAATCGTTACATACACAGCACTTGCACATAATTGAAAGCACTTTATTAAAAGCAGATTGGATTGAAAACTGTATGATCAAACCAAAGTCTATTTTTATATAATATCAATGGTAGAGAACATCCTGGGTTAAACTTGATTTTTTCTCTGTGAATTTACACTTTTGACCAAAAGAACTCATTTTTTACAGAACTGAAAATTTTTCACTTCTTGAGGTTGAAAAGATGCTTGGGAAGCTGAGGAGCCCACCAATCCCATGCATCCACTGGGTCCACACTCCCATGGTGGATGTTCTGGTGAGGTTCACCTCACACAGATTTATCAATTCTTCCTGAATTGTGCCAAACATCCACCGGCAACACCCACTAAACCGGTAGGAGAGATGGTTTTTCTGGTGGTGTTTTGCAAACATAGTATCGAAACCTGTGACATTAACTACAGTCACCCAAACATTCGTTGGAGGTTGGCTAATTGGTAGAATTCAGTGCTTAAAGCAAGCAAAGCAAATAAGCAAAGACAGTATCTAACTGATCCCGTATTTCTGTTACACTATTATCTAAACAAAAATTCTACTGATTCCCATATACTACCAGAAACTCAGGTTTCAATCTACAACATAAAAGGTCAGGTGAAAATCAAAAGTTCTCCATGCAGTTCAAGTTTGTGTGCCACTCTTAACTTGTAGGGTTGTTCAGTGTCTCCTTTCCCTCGGAGAATTTTCCATTCTTACTTGGAAGCCATCTGGGGCCTGAGGCCTGTAGACACATGAGCAAAACCCCCTGCCTTGTTGCCCCAAGTTATTAGAGAATGAGCCTCAATTTGCCCTGATCTGGGTTTCTAATTAACACTGGGAGGATTTTCTTTCCATTTTGCATGGTTCTGTTGTAAAAATGTCTACACTTGGAGGGTCTGGTCTGAAAGAAATATCAAAAAAAATTATAACATACAAGCTTACTTATCTCAGCTGTTGTGCAACCTCCTGAGAAGTGTCTACGACACGTGAGTGTTGTTAAGTCTCCAAAAGATGGGTTATTTGTTGACATCTGTTTGCCATAATTCCAACTTTGCAATCATCCATGAGATTTTGTGATAAACACAAAATTCCCTGTTGTGTCTTATCAGTAAGCACGTTAAGTTGTTATAATAGTGTGTATATGTTTACAATCATCGTTTGCACACAATGTTGTGTTTCCAGTTGTTCCATTATTTACCTCAGTCGGGGTTTTGCACAGTTTCACGTGTGTATCCCCATGTGTGTAGCAGAATCTCACCGACTCGAAGCTACATTGGTTGCACCCCAACTGCTGCATACCAGGAGCACGTACCTGGCAGCTAATGTATGCAAGAATAAGGCGCATATTAGGTCCTAAATGGCGTACAAGAATGAGTTCGGCCGGCACATGTTCTCCTGTTGTTTAGCCCTAATTGTTCAATAGTAAACCGAGCAGAGAAGACACCGTATGACACCAACGAGCAGCTGCTTGTCTCTGGTGCTCTCGTCGAGGACAGCAAGCCCCAGCACGCCTGCTTGTTCTTTGGGCCAAGCCTGCTTCCTCCTCCTGTGTGGCACACCTCTGGGCAAGCAGCGGGGTAGTACGTGCGCGACCGTCGGGCCCCCACTTCGAGCTGCATCATGTAATTAAAGGCATTAAATATGGTCTGTCTGAAAAAAGCCTCCTGCCCTTTTTATCTCAGATTGACTGCTGCTTTGCAGGACAGTGATCTGGCCCTAGTCACAACTGACAATCAGGACAGGCCATTATAATTGCCTTTGCCTGCTCTCATTCAAGATTGAAGTTTGCTTGAGAGACGAGGCAATCCTGGATGAAAGATACAAGCTGATCGACTTAGTTATATTGGCACTCGCCCCCCCACAAATGATTCTGTTTTTTTTTGTGCAGGTTACTAACAACAGCCACTGTCAACCGGCCTTGCACTCTGTTCCCGCTGCCAAAAATCCTGCAGTGAAGAATGGGCTCTAAATGAGACTCACAAAACACCGATTTTTGCGCGTATTGAAAATGTTATAGAGACATGTAAAATAACAATATACAGATGTTCATTATTAGACGATCTGGTGTTAAAACTGAGCCTCTATCTTGTTAGACGCTGCATTAGCTATGTAGCCAAATGTCGGCTAATTAAATGGGGAAGGTTCTGGGAAAAGTTGAAATGCTCAGACTACTTGCAGCATTCTCCTACCTAATATAGAATCTTCTACTATTTTGGACAAAACATGGATTCCATTTTTGCGCTTGCTATAAATTTTGCCATGGTTCTATTAGAATGTGTGTCTTCACTGAGCCATCAGTCACAAATCCTCGTATGTGGGAGCTTTAAGGGCACTGTTGCTCCAGCACGGGTTTTTCTGTAAGCGCAATTGTTGCTTGAAAACACAGCGTTGAGGCACTGAATTGGCAATGAATAGAACAAGTACCTTGTTGGGGCCTTTACAGGGCCCTAAACCCTACCAGCGGTGTTACAAGAGAAGCCTCGTAATGTTGTCTTTACATCATACAAAATGTGTAATACCTGTGATGACATAAGACACGAAGGCAAGAGCAAATGGAAATTGTTTTAAAACACAGAGCCGCAAATGTAGGAGGTTACCAGCAGAGAATCACAAGAAAGATAACACCAAGATCATAAAAAGTTCTGCTGTCAGCACTCGTTCGTGCGTATTTCTTTTGAGGTGCGAGAGCTGAACCCCGGAGGTTGATCATGAACAGATAATTTTTAGCCTTTGGCACAAACTTATGTTGATTGTATTATGCATGTACACAAAACATCATCATAATGTGTTTCACTTGCTTAATAAATCAGTAATTCAGTTCCACATACAATTGGCTGTGCCTTCGTCTGTTTCCTCTCCTGACACAGACTCAACAGCCTAACGAGTAGGTAATTTAACGCAACCAATTTCGCAACCCTTTGATTTTGCAATGCTCAATCAACAATTTTTTATACATCAATAGGTAAAATAGGACTACAGCAAAATTCTTGACCTGCTAGAGCCTAAACAGTCTTTCTCTGGCTCATGATTATCGATCGGGCTGTCATTTCCATGGTTGTGAAAATGTTTTGGGGACCTGTAAGACAGAAGACGACATTCCAGTTATTATTAACAGGAGAAGTCTTTTTGGAGGGTGTCCATTGAAACATGAGACCATAGCAATGAGCCATGTTCTCCCCCAACAGCCCGATTAGAGAAAAAGGTGCAGTGGGTAGGCACACACCGCGGACTCTGTAAGTCTGTAAACGGCTGGGGAGCCACGGGGACCGCATGGCCATGACGGACTCATGCCGCGGCCCGGGGCCGCAGCCGCGGCGGCTGGCGGGCGCTCAAGCGCACCGGTGTCTGCTTGTAGAGCAGCCTGCGATGCCAATTAGCAATTGGGCTGCATGAAGGCCGCTCGTCGGTGCAAGAACCCGCTGAGCCGACCGTCGCGTGGGCAGCCGTCGGAGGCGTGCCCGATGGTGGATTGTGCCAGCACTGCCTCAGTTACAGCCTGTAGGGCGCACGCCGTCTGCACGAATCCTCCCCTCCCGGCGGGGATTTACCCCCCGGGCCGTGGACGGAGCAGCCGCGGTTTCGGACCACCCGGGAGCGCCAGAGACGTGCACCCCCCTCCCGGCACGTCCAGAATCCATGGCAAGAGTCACCGGACTGCTATGAATTGGATGCCTGGAAATTTGTGACAATGCTGGTTGTGAAATTGAATTTTCTCTACTAGTTTGACACAAGACTGAAGTCTTTCGTAATTCTGCAAAGTTAGCAGTAGAAATTTGAAATTATTCCATTAATATTTGCCATATTGATAACAATGAGGCTGCCAATTTATCTTTTCTTGTGGTATCCTCAAATAATTGAATTCTAGTCTTGTCCCAGAGATCTTTGTCCAGGCCATGAGATAGACTTAAAGTTGGAAAGGCTTTCTGTGCCTAAGTTAAGAGATCTTTCAAATCCTTATTTGCTATTTTATAGGCATTATCTGTTACTAAAGTTTTCAACTGGCAATAGATGTCCTTAGGTTTCTTAGACAAAAAGACAAAACAAAACATAAAGTTGATGTTTAATCATTTAGGAACATTGCAAGATATTTATCACAGAGCAGATGCTGTAGCACCTAGTTCTGAAATCCATAACACAAATATCAAGGCCATCAGAGAGTGTAGAGTTCATGCATATAATTGCAATTTTACTTGCAATGCTTACCAAACTAGGCATTTCCTCTAAGAGTGACATGTATTTGTGAAGAAACACAAAAAGCATAAATTTATAAATAATATTTGTCAAGATGTCATGAAATACAGCTTATGCCCCAGCAATAATATAATAATACCAATAATATTGTTCATTGCTATTCCTAACCAGGTAAGTTGACATAAAACTTTAAAAATATTTCACTTACCTGACACATGATGTCTGCCTCTGGATTCTCCCACACAAACTTGAATTCCAGTGCTTCCTCTTGAGCCATCTGTCCAGATGAAAACGGAACAAGAATTTTGGGCCAGAACTCGAAGCCTGTTAGTGGCCAGAACTGCAGTCACAGCTCTTCGGAACACATAAACCAGGTGTTTGGATCTTCTCTGCCTCAGCTTTGCTTCGTCTTGGTTGCTTTCCATGTTAGTAGGGAGAGCATAAAGGAGGCTCCTGATCTTGTGGTTCACCACTTCTTGGAGGTTGCTCTGGTCTTGGAGAATGTCTCTTTGGCAAGACATCGTGCACAGTCGGCCGTAGAGAGGACACGGGGCCCCTGCCAGCAGAGATGAGCGCTCCTTGTGAGCATTTGATAATGTCTGTTTCACAGAGCTGTTTTCATGGGCCAGTTTCTCGCAGATTCCTTCAAGGCCACACAGTTTCTGCCTGGTTTTCTGCATTGTTTCTTTCCATTCCTGCCACAGAAACAAACCAGCTCCTCCCTGCTGGCTCCCGTCTGTCTGTGGCTCTTCTCAAGGTCTTTGGGGCAGCTGTGGCAAAAGTAGAGGCTCTGGAATTGCTTCCAAGGCCTGGCAGAGCTCCAGTCCTGGACCCCTCTGTTCTCCGTGCTGGCTCCCTCCATCCCCTCAGCCCCGCCATCCTCCCAGCACAGCCCCAGCCACCTGCAGTTTCTTCAGAGCCCCACAGTCCTCTCACAGCCCTGAGTCCTTTCTGACTCCTGGGGTTCCCTTCAATCCACCATCCTCCTCAGTCTGTGTCACATCCCTGCTGGGATCTATACCCCTCCATTGTCTCCCCAGTATTCCCAGTTCCCTTAGCCCCACTATTCCCCCCAAGTCCTTCTACAGCTCTCAGTTCCTGCCACCTCCCTCAGTCCTCCCAGTTCCCTCAGCATGAACACCCCCTGAGCCTGTGTCACTTCCCTGTCACCTCATCCCCACCATCCCCAGCAGCTCCTCCACACCCCTCAGTCCCACCAGCACCTCAAGGGCACCATCCCTTCAGCATCACCTCTCCCCAGCCCCCTCTGTCTCACCGTTCCTCAGCAGCTCCTCAGGGCACAGTGCCTGGGGACACCGGCAGCTCCCACCGCTCCAGGGACACCCGGGGCTGCAATTGCTGCTCCACCGGCCCGGCCACCAGCTCGGACCCAGCACAGGAGGAGGGGACACAGGGAGCACAGGGGGAAAAGCAAGAGGTGAAAAAGGCAGCCATGGAGGGGGAGAAGAGCATGAAAATAAGCTTATATCTATGCAGTTATCAATCTATATATCAAAACACAAACAGACCTAGAGGTATCCTGATGGGATTATGCCAATTTAAAAGTGTAACTATATACATATATAACTACACAAGTATAAATGCAACTATGCACATCTATAAATACAGCTATATAAATCTTTTAAAAAATAGACCTATGTACATGTACAATTATATATGTCAATTTAACTAAACAAACACTTAATTCCTACTAGATAGACATTTAAATACAAATAAATAAATCTAGAAAAATAACTACATAGATACATTAATATAACTACATATCTATAAATGTAACTACAGACAGAGGGATTCTACCTGCCCGATAATCACAGGCTCTCCCTCTGTCTCTTCCTGCCACACATGGCAGCCCTCATAGAGATGTCACTCACGTGGGGTCTGGGAAGCAAAGGGAAGGCTGAGTCAATGTTGGCCCTTGTACACATTTCCCTTGTCCTTCTATCAGGGACTGTTCCAGATGGCCTGAAAGGCACACTCTCACTTGAAGCCTGCTCTTTAAAGAACAGGGGTCCTTCCAAGTTTTCAAAATGGGCTAAAGCATTGAAGTACCTCCATAAAGTCTCGGCACTTGCAGTGCAAATGGCACCAACGAGAGCTTGAAACACACACACAGTCCCAGCTCCCCCAAAGAAGCCCAGTCTTGTTCTTTCTCTGTGCTCACAGAGAGACCTCAGTCCTCACTGAAATGGCTGAAGCTGAAGGGTGCTGTGAGCTGAGTTATGAACCAAACTGGGACACCAGGCTTGGGGACAAAACTGCCACAAGGTCAGGTTGATTCCCTGCTCTCTTGCCACAGCACAGGACTCACAGTGGCAGAGCCTCTGCAGAAATGTGGAGGGCAGGGCTCAGGGAGCTTGTGCCAGTGCACGATTTGAACTAAAGGCACCAGGAAGCACCAGCCCTGCAGACAAGAACTCAACTCTTCTGATCTCCCTTCCTGTCACAGGCAGGCTCAGAGCAGCCGTCTCACACCTCTCTAAACCGGGGTGGGCTCTCTCCTTACCAGGCTCATTGAGCTCCTGGGAATTGTTGTCACAGTTCTCGGTGCCAGAGGAAGCTTCCTCTGCTTCAGCCCTGTGCAGAGCATCACCTGCTGAAGACTCAGGGCCAACATTAATATTCCCCTTGAAAGAAAAACAGAAACAAACACAAAAGATCACATGCTAATCCATAAACTCCATAAACCACAACTGCATTGGAAGACTCCCTTCCTTTTCACTCTGCAAATAAGCTGTACATTTATTTCTGAATTGTCAATTGTTTGTTAAGGATGGAAAGTTCTCTTTTAGGATTTTTTCATGTGGTTTGTAATTTGGTAAGGATCACCTTGGTTTCCAAACTCCAGACCAAACTGCCTTTGGAGTATGGCCTACTGGACAGTTTTTGCCTAGCCATGGTATTTCTAGATAAGAAATCAAGGGCAATGGGATTTCCGGCCAAGCCCAATGAAGCATGGGACAGCCAAGACATCTTGTGCAGATACAGGCCTCCAGCTGTTCTGGAGATATAGTATTCAATAGAGATCCTGCCAAATGAAACAATTTTGAGAGACAGAGACTTAAATGGCTTGTGGATATTTTTTTAAGAATGAGGAAAACTACTCAAACGATATTGTTTATAACATTTTAAAATATGCTACATAAAAATTAACAACTGCAACAAATAGGAGTTACAAAGATAGGTGTTCTGATATACGGATAATTAGAAACACAGAAATGTGAAGATCTGAATGCCCATTTTTTTAAAAATAGGAAATTACAGATGAAGTAATACATACACTGAACTACAATACAAAGGTAGGTAGAGGTAGAGGTA